>JAQQAC010012171.1:4900120-5035831 GCA_029783875.1 Phataginus tricuspis | reverse complement strand
GAACGCGGGCACACCCCTCGCGCTGTCTCGGACCGCTTGTCCCGGGCAGCTCGGAAGGCCACGCGTTCGAAAGGTGACCCTCCGCCCCTGAAGCCCGCTGGGGCTCAGGAGGGCTGGAGGGCACCGGGGGAGAAAAAGGCACTCTTGGGGAGATTTAAAACACAGGGAGGACTGGGAGGCATTCCTCCCAAAGGCACTGGGCAGCCCAACCAAGGGGCTGCGCTAGAAATAGAGGAAACTTCGGACATTTTAATTCTTCCTTTCCGCACTGCTTGGGAAATACACCTATGCTTTTCAAGACTTGATTTCGATTTTCAAAGTTCAACCCGTTCGATGCCTGTGGCACATGCTCCACTGGAGTTAAGAACAGAAAACTCAGTTGTTTGTAATCGCCTTTGCATCATCAATGCCATTAATGTGCCACTTACACTGGGTACTACAGACGCCCGTCAACTTGCTTAGACATCTTAAGTTTCAGGTTTCTGGCTTCCCTCCCCCCAGAATGTAAAGGTAGTACATGCTTCTCCGTTTTTCAGAGTCAAAATCCTGAGTCTGAATTTTTTGCCTGTTGAGCGAAGAGACAGAACCCCCACACGGGAAGGATTACAGGGGGTGAGGTGAGTAGACACGTCAGTACCTCAGGGATGGGCCAGGATCTGAGAGAATGAAACCATCTTTCAAGATTTTATTGTTGTCTGAAAAGTTAGAGTTGGTGGGACAAGCTGTCTTCACATGGAGCACAGATTTTGTTCTCATATGCCCATCTAGCACTGAACAGTTTTCTGCAGCAGGAAAAGAGTTTGGCCAAAGAATGATCTAGAGAAAATAACTGCTACACGTTTACTTCCTCCTTTGCCTGAATCTCAGTCTGAAAGCCTACAAATAAATATAAAGATCAATGTTGAACCCATAGGCCTTGAATGCAATGTTTTCCTACTCCTCCCCTACCTAGAATCAGACAAGATTTCTACAGGTAATCAGTCCTGTTTGCAACATTAAAAAAGTCTTCTCTGGGCTAGAAGGCCAAGGAGGCATTCGTGGAGGATGTAGAATGAGAGAAAAGAAGGTTCAAGTGACGGATGTTGATATCTCGAAAGGAAGGAGGAGAGGATATTCCAGGCTGGAGAACCACCCAGATGATAGCACGTCTTGGGTGATATGTCTGAAGGGCAATGTGGGGAATGGGCCTTAGACCTGAGACAGGGTGGAGCCTATCTTATGAATGTGATAGACGATGGATTACTCACAATTAGCCTCAGTGTCAGTCAGATTTTAAATATACACTCAGGGTTGTTTAAAGCAAAGCATAGCTGTCTTGGTGACATGAGAGCTTGACCGTTCCCAGGGACACCAAATACCAATTCTGTGCTCTCAGGTACCATGCAAGGCTGCCATGTTGGCACAGTTGAGCTGACAAATCCTCCCTGGGTCAATGAATTACTCTAAGTCCGTTCAGACACTCAGTCCAGTGTGTGTCCTGTAAATCCAGAGCCCTCTGGGACCCTAGAGAAACAGATGGTGAAGATGAGGGAAGGCTGAAAAACACCCAGTCATTGGGAACTCTGAACTTTCTGCTCACTTTTGCCACAAACCTAAAACTGCTCTAAAAAAGAAAGTCTATATGAAAAAGTACCCAGTCATCCTCCCACTTACCGGGGCTTTAAGAGAATGGTCTGCTTTTTGCTGTTCTCCTACCTTCCCTGCTCCTAAAAAGTCACCTTTTATTGAAGATCTGGGAGCTCAGTTCAGTTCTGACCTCTCCTCTCCAGGATCTTCTGCAACCCGGAGGGTCCTGACCTCTCCTTTTGGTGGAGTTACAGATGCTGGGAATGTGAGTGCGTCTGGCCTCCTGCCTGATGCAACTCAAGCCTGTCCTGATTTCTTTCAGGTGGGTTGGGGTAGGGGAGACCCATATATCAGTGCTTATTTTCATTGTTGACTTAAATACCATACTGTTTCATTTTGGTTAGAAAAATATTTATCTAAATCAGCATTTAGCACCTGGAGGGACTGGGGAATATTGGCAGATAGATACTGGCAGATGGGTAGGTGCAGTGGACCCTAACCTTCTAATGAGACATGGTCCCAAACGTGTCTTTGTTCCTTCATGTTGGTGAGTTCACACTGCTTGGCGGTTTCTTTCCCGTACCCAGCTTGCTTGCCTGGGAAGGCATTGGCCTAAACTAAACCTCTCTGAGTTACATAAACTACTTTAGCATCTGCCAGCAAAAAATGATGGGCAATAAAATATGTCAGGTATGTACTGGATGCAAAGAAAAGCATGAGGGGGTTGTACAAGAATGTAACTCTGATCTAAAAAACACCAAAGCCACCCACCCAGGAATATGAAAGCAAAAGTAAAAAAAAAAAAAAGTTAAAATATGGAGGCTTTCAATGGCTCCTTGCATAAAGCATACTGAGATATGGACACAAGTTAGGAAGGTTCAAGGACATATTTGAACTAGGAATGTTTGTTGATAAAATGATTGTTGGGGGTAAAACTCTGACTCTGCATGGAAGATTAAAGATTTTACTTTCTTCTCTAGTATTTATATCCTTTTATGATTGTTTCCTCTATGTCTGGTTACTACACACTATGTAGGCCAATGATAAATATAAGATTTAACTATGATAAGAGTAGCTATGAAAGAAAAAGGGATGCATAGACATTTACATTAGGAAATTAAAAATTTTTGAAACTTACAATTTTGAAAAAGAAACACAAAACAAAATTCCATCGAGTTCATTTCCAAGAGAAAAGAGAACATTACGGCAAAACCAGTGGCTCAAAACTTCCCAAATAAATAATTTAATATGACAAAGGTATAGACAAGAATCCTGCATTTCTCCATTTGTTTAGTTATCTGTTGCAGAAATATATCAATTAAAAAAAAGTAATCTCTTAAATCTTTGTTAAAGGTTTCCTCAGGAAACTGTATGCATAAACCCCCAGAGGTATCAGAATTATACTAGACAGGATTTACACAAGACTACTTCCAAGGCAAGGAAACAGAAAGTAAAAGTACCATGTATACCTGTGTATGAAGAGCAAGTGCACGAGAGATTCTGGAAAAATGCAAATGTATCTGACACTTGGCAAAGCATTGGAAACACCATAGGATTCACAGAAAGCAAAAATGATACTCAGAAGCTAAAGAAGGCATGAGATCCTTAGCAATACCCTCATAGCAACTAACACCAAGTCAACGCCAAATACATCATACTATTATAACCACTCTAGCTGGGATGTCAACTTCAGCATTTTCTTGGACTTCTCAGGTTCCGGCATATGTGTGCATGTCTGGCATGCTGGTGGTTTGGTTTTGAGAGCCTGCTGCAGAGGAGTACGAGCTACTTATTATTCACTGCTGATGTTTACACACCCCTGGGCATGTCTGGGAACCAGAGTAACCCCACAGAAACATATTGCAGAGGGTAGAGACGGTCTAAGCAATCAGGGCATCTCACTGAAAGTGACCAGGAATCCTAACAAGACCAAGCTGATGATGGCCATTCAAACCCATCCCCAGCCCAGGTCCTACGGAGAGAAAACACCAAAAACAAAAGGGCAACCTTGAGAGTATGACGCTAAGTGCAAGAAGCCAGATGCCAAAGGCTACATATTGTATGATTCCATTTGTATGAAACGTGCAGAATAGGCAAATCCATAGAGACAAAGCAGATCCGTGCTTGCGTGGGGCTGCAGGAAGGGAGGAATGGTGAGTGACCGCTAACAGGTATGGGGGTTCTCATTGGGGTGATGAAACAGTTCTGGAACTAGATGGTGGTGATGGTTGGACAACATTGCGGATGTAATCAATGCCACCAAATCGCACATTTTA
Organism: Phataginus tricuspis; assembly: GCA_029783875.1. Classification (NCBI taxonomy): domain Eukaryota; kingdom Metazoa; phylum Chordata; class Mammalia; order Pholidota; family Manidae; genus Phataginus; species Phataginus tricuspis. Next base: position 5,031,989 of record JAQQAC010012171.1, on the reverse strand, counting down.
GAATGGTTAAAATGGTAAATTTCATGCTATTTGAATTTCCTAAAATAATAATAATGAGCTGGTTCTCGATATGCACACAATGGGCACCAAGCTGTACTGCGCTGGGATGCCACAGGGCAGAGAGCAATCCTTCTCTACTCTTCATGGCTCTGTGGTCCTGAGGGCTCAGGGCAGCTGCTTTCAAAGGCTGTGCCTACTGGAGATGGAGTTGGGGAGATGTGGGCAGGGCCGCAGGGCACCAGGTGGCATAGGGAGGGAAGCGCTTGCTCACTGGAGACACACGGGTCTGGTGGTGCACAGCAATGTGACTGTTATCAGAGTGCACATGGACTCATTACCGAGCCCAGAGGTGTCCTTTCCAGAAATGCTGGAGAATACTCGGAAGCTGGACATCCTGTGTGAGTGGGTGGAGAACAGTGATGGCAATTTGGGTTCAAAATAAGACAAATCAAAAGTACTTTCATTTAGTATGAATGACTTAGCTTCCCAAGACAACCACATGGACAGATGATATCACTGCCATGTTACATATATTGAACTGGGCTCAGAAAGGCAAGTGACCTTCCCAAGGTTACACAGCTAGTGAATGCTGTGAATGACTCATTCTTAGGTCTGCTACTTCCCAAAGCCTCGTAACATAACAGAATCACTTAGACAGATGGGCAACCTATTTCCCCTTGAAGGTTGGAATAAAGATAACCATTCATACGGGGTACCTCCCACAGCCCTGCTTTGAGAAGAGGTGGTACAAGTACCCAGCTCCAGAGGCTAATTTGAAGGCATCTGTTCAGCAATGAATTGTTCAGCTCCTGGGAAAGTGTGTACAGTTGAACTTCTGTTCTGCAGCAGGCAAAGCATTTTTTAAAGCCTGATGATATGACATGTAAATGTGTGTTTGAGGATAAGATGCTAATTTGAGTGTGAGCCACGAGTTATTATAAGGAATGAAGACATGGGCTGCAGGAAGGGAGGTGAGAGGCGTGAGTGGAAGGGTCCACTTTATTCATGTCACAAGTTCGCCTTGACGGTAAGGGATCGTCTCCTCTACCCTTAGATATTGAGTGACAGCAGCCCTCTGCTCAGTTTGGTGACATTTTAAGAAAAGTAACTGAGTGGGGTAGCAGCTTTCATTGTCCACACAGCTCTGAGGTATTGTCTCTAGAGTCTTGTCAGCTGGCAGCTCTGAGTTCTGCAGATGGATTTGTCCTTAATTGGAGACAATGACTCCCCGCTGAGCCCGGTATTGCAAATCCCTATGCTCATGGGACACCAAAGAGGAGACCTGGCACTCCAGTGTAGCCTTTGCCACCTTCACTCTGCATTTACTGTTCGCTTTTGTCTGCCCACTAAGGTTCCTAGAAGGAAAATGGAATGCAGAACAATCACACCAAAGGAATTTGAGTTGGTAAATTGAATTCTGCCCTTCCCCTACCCCTGAAGTAGTGGCATCTAAGGTAACGGAGGCAAAGATGCAGGTCAGGGACCTCTCTGGTCCTCTCATTAAGGGCATCCCCAGCTGGCACCAGTAGACAGAAGCTTCACAAAGTTGGTGGCAAATAGTGTTTTGGGGAGGCTGGGGTGCTGAAAAGGGAAGAAAGTGAACGCTTTCTGAGGAATTTGCCTTTATTTTTGGCAAAATGTCAATAAGCAAAATCAGCTCTGCTTCAAAGGTTAGGATGTGTAACCATCTCGCATGAGGTCATTGTTATCAGCTCCAGAAATATGTATATACATATCTTCAATCTGTCATTTGTTGCTTTTGCATCGAAGGCAGAGATCTCAGGATCTCTTGAGACATCAGGGGAAAACAAAGGGAAAAGTCCTTGCATTAAAAGATCCCTATGAATTTCCAGGTATTGCCTGAACCGCTCACACTTCTTTCTTAGGTTGGTTGTTTTCACCAACTGTAGCAGCCTGTCTCAAACTGTGGGCCAGAATCACCTGGGGAGCTTGTTAGACAGTGGATCCCACAGAGCAGGACACAATCTGCATTCGGAAGCACCACCCCAGAGAATCGGAGCCACTGCCCTTGGGGCACCTAGCAGCCCGCATAGGAGGCGTGGCTCTTCTCTTAGCTGTCAGCCAGAGCAGTTTGCTTTTCCATCTCCATAATTCTGAAAATACTGCTTTCAAAAAACGAATCTGTTCTTCCATTAGAAGAAAAAGAATTGAAATAAAGCCTCTAGACAGAAAGTAGAGAAAACAGACCCCTGGGAATCTTCCAGTGTTCTTTAGCTCCTTTTTGACACGAGGGCAATTCACCACCCATTATTACCTTTGTTGATCTTATTTGGAAGGACTCTGGTTGGAGGAGCTTAACAAGCATTAAGTATGAGATGTAATGTTAGCTCGTGGGGTGCTCCATTAGATCTGGAAGATGACAAGCAAAAAGTGAGTGCCCAGAGTGAAGGGAAAAAGTCGCGGCATGGGCCTCCCAGGGGCGGCTGCATCTGCCTAGCAGTGTGTCAGAGAGGCTGAAGACTCAGGTGGCAAGTACCCCCTGAATTCCCAGGGGGTTTGCTGAGGCTTTTCTATGGAACAGCTGCACTCTCACCATCCCCTGTCTGCAGAATGGCCCACAGCTAGGCCTAAATTCTCAGGAAAACAATGGGAAGGCTCTTCTCTATAGAATTGAGAAAAGCTATCTAAGAATTAGGATTTCCAAGGTGGATGTGGGCACTTCCAAGGATAGTCCTTCTCTTCTCACTCACCCAATAAAAGCCAGTCAGTTCACAATACCACCCCAAAACTCTGAGCTCTCCATTACTCTTCCATGCTCTAGGAAATTTGTTCCAGCTTCCTACTGAGAGCTGATCAAGGTGGAAGAGAAAAGGTCCACACCCTGATATTGCAGAACACCAAAGATAAAGATTTTTTAAAAATCCTGTAAGATTGCAGAGACAAAGAAAAGGCCAGCTGCAAAGAAACATGAATCAAACTGGCATCATACCTCTCATCAGCAAAACTATATAGTTAAAATTGGTGGGTCAGTGCCTTCAAAGTTCTGAAAGAAGTGATCCCCAGACAAGGATTCTATTAATGGCTCAACTGTCTGTCAACAGCAAGAGTGGAGTAAGACTCATTTTGGAACTAGCAAAGACTTAGATGTCTTATCTTTACATACTTTGTCTTGGGCAGTTGAATAGGTACTTCATCAAAATAAGGTGGTGAACCAGGAAAGAGAAAGATTCAGGATCCAAGAAGCAGTGTGTGTTGCCCTGGAGGAGAGCAATGCAAGGAAGCCCCATTCTGACAGCTGTCGGGAAGTTCTAGAGAGCATCGTTCCAGAATGCAGTATAAATATAAGACTCTAGATAAAATCTCTCCAGTTAAAGGAAAGACTCCATAGAAGTGATAAAATATTTGAGATCTTGGAAGAATCTGAGAATACAAAAAAAAAAAAAAAGAAAGGAAACTGGAAACTTCAGGAAAATCAAAAGCTGTCTGAGAAGGCCACAATCTAGAAATGAAGCAGCTGTTCCAAATTAGAGCAAGCACTCACTGAGCTCTCAGAAGAAAAAGTGAACATATTCAAATGCTACAGGAAAATAAGCTGGGAGATGGTAGCTACTTCCTAAAGAAGGTATACATTTCCTCTCACAATAAAAAAAAGGATGGGCAATAAGATACTTCAGGCAAAACAAACAAACAGTACAAGAAAGAAAATGTATGGTATTATAAGAAACAATAAAAGAAACAAACAACATGACCCAACTGTGCAGTAAGCTGTGGCATGATACTGTGCACTTGGTGGAGTATGAACAGATAATCTATTTGAATATTTTCTTGAGTGGCACTAAAATCCAGACCAAGAAGAATTTCTGATTACAGCGTATTTCTTGGCTCTGCAGAGAAGGAATATTAAGGTTAAGAGTGTTTACTGACTTCCAATTTTTGAAATAATCCATAAACAAGACATGAAAATTTAATAAGAACATGAATGCTACTGTCTTTGACAATGTGAAAGTGAAAGGTTGGTAGAGGGAGGAGGGGAAGTAAGAACCAGAGCGCTGAGTGGGGAGTCAAGATATGCCTTCACAGCTCAACAAATGGAGATTTAATATGCTATTTAAAGTTACAAAATTAACTAAAAATAGCACTGCACTCTATCAGGAGAAAGGAGGAAGAGAAGATGGGAGATGTTATAACTGAGTTAAACCCTCATACACTATAGCACGAAATGAACAGATGATACATCAAGCTAATAAATCATGAGACAGAGGTAAATGGAAAGTATTTATAAATATGGAGGTGAGCTCTAGAGCCCAGACCAGAAATGGCTAAATATGATTGCCTTGGGGGAGTAGTCCTGAGTGTACAGAGGAGTATAGCTGAGAACTAGGCATCATTCTTCATAAACACTCTGTACTGAAGTGGTTTTTAACCACATGTATGCATTATATTGACAAATATTTTTAAAAAATCAGTTTCAAAATTTTGTCTACATCTTGTATGATAATAGGTACTACTTATGTGCTAGGCACTGTTCTATGCCCTTGACATTCATTTTATCATCAGTCCTCAAAACAACTTTATAAAGTCAGTGCCCTAAGCTGAATCTTCCCAGATGCAGACCCTGAGTCAAGGATCTGAGTGCAAATGATTTATTAAGGAAGGATTTCTAGAAGAAAGGAAGTAAGGAAGGGAGTAAGGAACACGGAACAGGGGAAGGCAAGAAGCCAGGCAGGGTTGAGAGTGGGAGTAGAGTCCCAGTCTGATCCTCTCCCAGGGAGACTGAAGCATAAACTGCACCCCGGAGGTTATCCTGTCTCAAAGTCCTCTTCTCTCCATCCCTACACCAGTCAGTCACTGGTTCCAGGTGGGTATGGGCCTAAACTTAGGAACTTTTCTTGGTAAGAGGGAAGTGACTTTAGTGCCCAAGAATCAAGAAATTTCTAAGAACCGAAGTACAGTATTTACAAGTTACTATCAGAGGCAATTATACTATGTAGCAGGCTCATTAAGTTACTCAGAAATGCCCTCAGAGTGGCAAGATATGAGTTTCCACGGAGCTTTGTCTATAATGGGTTGGTCAAAGTATAATCATATCAAATAAAGATATACCTATATCTATATCTACATATCTAACACTGAGAAAATTAAAGAGACAGGTGGTCCCATGCTCCAAAAACTTGGTTAATGTAATTACTGAACAGAGCACTGTTGACAGAAGACGGAACAAAACAGGAAAAGGTCTCGCCCTCATGGTGCTTGGAGCTCAGTTCCACTGAAGGTCTTGAACTGAAGAGAGTTTTAACATATTGATACAAAGTACCCATCAGACAGGTTATTTATTACTGGAAGCACAGAAGAAGTCCCGTTACAGAAGCCAATTCTGGGGTTGGAACAGCAGTCTGAGGCCATGACCTACGTAGTCCAGGTGGCAGGCATGGATATATACATGCCTGGAGATATATGTGACCATAGTACCTTTGAATCATTGAAATGCCTAATTCTGTACTCACATTCACCTGGAACTCTGCCAACATATGGATTTTCATGGAATTGTCCTTCTATATGCAGAGATATTGCTGGCTAAAGGACAACCATATTAGGTCCCCTTGACAATTTTATTCCTCTTTGTAAATTAAAACAGACATTCTGGTTTTATAAATCTGTCTCTTTTGGTGTAAGTCAGCATTGTGATACTCTGATCCATTCCGGGACACACTGTAGGCTGAGATCTAGACCCTGGATGGGAACAAATTCACCGTTTTTGTGCTCCATCGATGACACTAACTGTGGCGTGAACCTTCTTTTGAAAAGTCCAAAATAGACATTCATTCCTGATAGCCTGAGAAATGTTCTCAAAGATCATTCCACAGAAAGCTAGGCCTCAGGTGTGTCCCATGAAAAAAAGTGTTCCATGGTCAAATAACTTGGGATATAATACATGTCATATTCTATTTTAGGAAATCCATAATAAGCCTTAGAATATTGACTTAGAATTTCAGCATTAAAGAAACCCGATTAGAATTTTTCATCCAATACTGACCAAACTCATTGACTTGGGAAACCCATCATCTTCCTTTTTTTTGGACCCAAAGTGGCATGTATGTAGAACTAATATTGTGAGGGGTCCATTTAGGAGTGACCTGAAGATGTCTCTGTCTGCTGTGGCCAAGCATGACCATTTTATAGATGAAGGAATTATGTGTGTACATATATATATATGTATATATATATATGTACACCCAGTGTACATATACACACAGCATACATATGTGCAACATATATACACGCAATGTGTATATATAATGAATATATCTACAGATATACAATATATATAATGTACATATTAACACAGTGTATATATATACACATTAACACACACATAATGTGCATATTTACATATTCACACAAAATGTACATATATATTTATATACATGCATGAAATGTATATGTATATAATGTATATAAGTGCACAATTTGCATATACACAATGTTTAGGTGTACACATATACATATAATTTATAAATATATGATTTATATATTTATATATCAGGGTCTCTGGAGGAAGTAATGAGCTATTTTCAATATAAAATAAGCTTAATGAAATTATTTTTCCTCTTACTGAGATATAATTGACATAAAACATTGCATTAGTTTGTGCACAACATAATGATTTGATGTATGTATATATTCTGAGATGATTATCACAATGTTTAGTAACATCTATCACCACACAGTTTACAATTTTTTTCCTTGTAATGAGAACTTCTAAGATCTACTTTCTTAGTAACTTTCAAATACATGATACAGTACTGTTAACTATAGTCTCCATGCTGTACATTACATTCTCAGGACTTACTTATCTTAACTGGAGTTTGTATCTTTTCACCATCTTTACCCCTTCACCATTTCACCTACCCCCACCCTATTCCTCGGGCAATTGCCAATCGGTTTTCTGGACCTATATATATTTTTTTGCTATTATTAATATACAATTACATGAGCAACATTATGGTTACTAGACTCCCCCTATTATCAAGTCCCCACCACATACCCCATTGCAGTCACTGTCCATCAGCATAGTAGGATGTTATAGAATCACTACTTGTCTTCTCTGTGTTATACCTTCCCCCTATCCCCCCACCGCACCCTGACACCCGCTACATTATGTGTGCTAATTGTAATAGCCCTTTTTCCTGCTTATCCCTCCCTTTCCATCCATCTTCCTGAGTTGCTTTCCCTTTGGCAACTGTTAGTCCATTCTTGGGTTCTGTGAGTCTGCTGCTGTTTTGTTCCTTCAGTTTTTTCTTTGTTCTTATACTCCACAGATGAGTGAAATCATTTGGCACTTGTCTTTCTCCACCTGAATTATTTCACTGAGCATAATACCCTCTAGCTCCATCCATGTTGTTGCAAATGGTAGGATTTGTTTTCTTCTTATGGCTGAATAATATTCCATTGTGTATATGTACCACCTCTTCTTTATCCATTCATCTACTGATGGATACTTAGGTTGCTTCAATTTCTTGGCTATTGTAAATAGTGCTGCTAAAAACATAGGCGTGCATATATCTTTTTCAAACTGGGCTGCTGCATTCTTAGGGTAAATTCCTAGGAGTGGAATTCCTGGGTCAAATGGTATTTCTATTTTGAGTTTTTTGAGGAACCTCCATACTTCTTTCCACAATGGTTGTACTAATTTACATTCCCACCAGCAGTGTAGGAGGGTTCCCTTTTCTCCACATCCTCGCCAACATTTGTTGTTGTTTGTCTTTTGGATGGCGGCCATCCTAACTAGTGTGAGGTGATATCTCATTGTGGTTTTAATTTGCATTTCTCTGATGACTAGTGATATGGAGCATCTTTTCATGTGCCTGTTGGCCATCTGAATTTCTTCTTCGGAGAAGTGTCTGTTCAGCTCCTCTGCCCATTTTTTAATAGGCTTATTTGCTCTTTGTTTGTTGAGGTGTGTGAGCTCTTGATATAATTTGGATGTCAACCTCTTATCGGATATGTCATTTATGAATATATTCTTCCATACTGTAGGAAGTCTTTTTGTTCTACTGATGGTATCCCTTGCTGTACAGAAGCTTTTTAGTTTCATATAGTCCCATTCGTTCATTTTTGCTTATGTATCCCTTGCCCAGGGAGACATGTTCATGAAGAAGTTGCTCATGTTTACGTCCAAGAGATTTTTGCCTATATTTTTTTCTAAGAGTTTTATGGTTTCATGACTTACATTCAGGTCTTTGATCCATTTTGAGTTTACTTTGGTGTATGGGGCTAGACAGTAATCCAGTTTCATTCTCTTACTTGTAGCTGTCCAGCTGTGCCAACAACAGCTGTTCAAGAGGCTGTCATTTCCCCATTGTATATCCATGGCTCCTTTATCGTATATTAATTGACCATATGCTTGGGTTTATATGTGGGCTTTCTATTCTGTTCCACTGGTCTGTGAGTCTGTTCTTGTGCCAGTACCAAATTGTCTTGATTACTGTAGCTTTGTAGTAGAGCTTGAAGTCAGGGAGTGTAATCCCTCTGCTTTATTCTTCCTTCTCAGGATTGTTTTGGCTTTTCGGGGTATTTTGTGGTTCCATATGAATTTTAGGATTATTTGCTCTAGTTCATTGAAGAATGCTGTTGGTGATTTGATAGGGATTGCATTGAATCTGTATATTGCTTTAGGCAGGATGGCCATTTTGACAATATTAATTCTTCCTAGCCAAGAGCATGGGATGTATTTCCACTTATTAGTGTCCTCTTTAATTTCTTTTAAGAGTGTCTTGTAGTTTTCAGGGATTAGGTCTTTCACATCCTTGGTTAGGTTTATTCCTAGGTATTTTATTCTTTTTGATGCAATTGTGAATGGAATTGTTTTTCTGATTTCTTGATCTGCTAGTTCATCATTAGTGTATAGGAATGCAACAGATTTCTGTGTATTAATATTGTGTCCCGCAACTTTGCTGAATTCAGACATTAGAGCTCATAGTTTTTGAGTGGATTCTTTAGGGTTTTTTTTCTACAATATCATGTCATCTGCAAACAAGGACAGTTTGAGTTCTTCCTTGCCAATCTGGATACCTTTTATTTCTTTGTGTTGTCTGATTGCCGTGGCTAGGACCTCCAGTACTATGTTGAATAAAAGTGGGGAGCGTGGGCATCCTTGTCTTGTTCCCGATCTTAAAGGAAAAGTTTTCAGCTTCTGGCTGTTAAGTATAATGTTGGCTGTGGGTTTGTCATATATGGCCTTTATTATGTTGAGGTACTTGTCCTCTATACCCATTTTGTTGAGAGTTTTTATCATGAATGGATGTTGAATTTTGTTGAATGCTTTTTCAGCATCTATGGAGATGATCATGTGGTTTTTGTCCTTCTTTTTGTTGATGTGGTGGATGATGTTGATGGATTTTCGAATGTTGTACCATCCTTGCATCCCTGCGATGAATCCCACTTGATCATGATGGATGATCTTTTTGATATATTTTTGAATTCGGTTTGCTAATATTTTGTTGAGTATTTTTGCATCTATGTTCATCAGGGATATTGGTCTGTAATTTTCTTTTTTTGTGGTGTCTGCCTGGTTTTGATATTAGAGTAATGTTGGCCTTGTAGAATGAGTTTGGGTGTATTCTCTCTTCTTCTAGTTTTTGGAACATTTTAATGAGGATGGGTATTAGGTCTTCACTAAATGATAAAATTCAGCAGTGAAACCATCTGGTACAGTTATTATTTTGTTCTTAGGTAGTTTTTTGTTTACCAATTCAATTTCTTTGCTGGTAACTGGTCTATTCAGATTTTCTGTTTCTTCCTGGGTCAGCCTTGGAAGGTTGTATTTTTCTAGAAAGTTGTCCATTTCTTCCAAGTTATCCAGTTTGTTAGCATATAATTTTTCATAGTGTTCTCTCATAATTCTTTGTATTTCTGTGTTATAGATAGTGATATTTCCTTTCTCATTTCTGATTCTGTTTATGTGCATAGATTCTCTTTTTTTCTTGATAAGTCTGGATAGGGTTTTATCTATTTTGTTTATTTTCTCAAAGAACCAGCTCCTGCTTTCATTGATTCTTTCTATTGTTTTATTCTTCTCAATTTTATTTATTTCTGCTTTAGTCTTTATTATGCCCCTCCTTCTATTGACTTTGGGCCTCATTTGTTCTTCTTTTTCTAGTTTCGTTAATTATAAGTATAGACTGCTCATTTGGGATTGTTCTTTCCTGAGGTAGGCCTGTATTGCAATATATTTCCCTCTTAGCACAGTTTTCGCTGCATCCCACAGATTTTGCGGTGTTGAATTATTGTTGTCATTTGTCTCCATATATTTCTTGATCTCTGTTTTTATTTGGTCATTGATCCATTGATTATTTAGGAGCATGTTATTAAGCCTCCATGTGTTTGTGGGTTTTTTTGTTTTCTTTGTGTAATTTATTTCTAGTTTCATACCTTTGTGATCTGAGAAGCTGGTTGGTACAATTTCAATGTTTTTGAATTTAATGAGGTTCTTCTTGTGTTCTAATATATGATCTATTCTTGAAAATGTTCTATATGCACTTGAGAAGAATGGGTATCCTGTTGCTTTTGGATGGAGTGTTCTGTAGATGTCCTTTAGGTCCATCTGTTCTGATACGTTGTTCAGTGCCTCTATCTCTTTACTTATTTTCTGTCTAGTTAATCTGTCCTTTGGTGTGAGTGGTGTGTTGAAGTCTCCTAAAATGAATGCATTGCATTCTATTTCCCCCTTTATTTCTGTTAGTATTTGTTTCACATATGTAGGTGATCCTGTGTTGGATGCATAGATATTTATAATAGTTATATCCCCTTGTTGGACTGACCCTTTTATCATTATGTAATGTCCTTCTTTGTCTCTTGTGACTTTCTTTGTTTTGAAGTCTATTTTGTCTGATACAAGTACTACAACTCCTCCTTTTTTCTATTAGTTGCATGAAATATCTTTTTCCATCCCTTTACTTTCAGCCTGTGTATGTCTTTGGTTTTTAAGTGAGTCTCTTGTAGGCAGCATATAGATGGGTCTTGTATTTTTTTCCATTCAGTAACTCTATGTCTTTTGATTGGTGTATTCGGACCATTTACATTTAGGTTGATTATTGATAGGTATGTACTTATTGCCATTGCAGGCTTTAGATTTGTGGTTACCAAAGGTTCAAGGGCAATTCTCTTACTAGGTAGTAAGAGAGTCTAATTAATTTATTTTGTATATTATTACAAACTCAACCTAAAGGTTTCTTTTTTTTTCCTCCTCCATTTTTTGTATGTTATGAATCATATTCTGTACTCTTTGTCTTCCCTTGAATGACATCTATTTAGCCTTAGGAATACTTCCATCTAAAGGAGTCCCTTCAAAATGCCCTGTAGAGGTGGTTTGTGGGAGGTAAATTCTCTCAGCTTTTGCTTATCTGTAAATTGTTTAATCCCTCCTTCAAATTTAAATGATAACTTGTTGGGTAGAGTATTCTTGGTTTGAGGCCCTTCTGCTTCATTGCATTAAATATATCAAGCCACTCTCTTCTGGCCTGTAAGGTTTCTGCTGAGAAGTATGAAGAAAGCCTGATGGATTTTCCTTTGTATGTGACCTTTTTTTCTCTCTCTAGCTGCTTTTAAAAGTCTATCTTTATCCTTGATCTTTGCCATTTTAATTATTATATGTCTTGATGTTGTCTTCCTTGGGTCACTTGTGTTGGGAGATCTGTGCACCTCCATGGCCTGAGAGACTATCTCTTTCCCCAGATTGTGGAAGTTTTCAGCAGTTACCTCCTCAATGACACTTTCTATCCCTTTTTCTCTCTCTTCTTTTTCTGGTACCCCTATAATGCAAATATTGTTCCGTTTGGATAGGTCACACAGTTATCTCTATATTCTTTCATTCTTAGAGATCTTTTTTTATTTCTGTGCATCAGCTTCTTTGTATTCCTCTTCTCTAATTTCTATTCCATTTACTGTCTCTTCTACTACTTCTAATCTGCTTTTAAATCCCTCCATTGTATGTTGCATTTCAGATACGGTATTTCTTAATGATTAAATCTCCATCTTAAATTCATTCCTCAGTTCTTGAATATTTATCTGTACCTCAATAAGCATGTTTATAATTTTTATTTTGAACTTTCTGGAAGATTTGTGAGTTCAGTTTCATTTGATTCTCTTTCTGGGATTTGTGAGATTTTGGTCTGAACCATGCTCTTTTGTCATTTCATATTTCTGTGTGGTGCCCACTAGTGTGCAGAAACTCCAGTCTCTGGAGCTGCTCAGCCCCTAGAGTGAGGTTTGGGGACATAGGGGTGCGGAGCTGATGCCTGGGGGGAGGAAAGATCTGTTTCCGGCTTCCTGTCTGCAGTGCCTGTCTCCAGTGTCAGAGACAGTGGGTCAAGCACACATGGGTAATCTTCTGTGCTTTGCGTATCTAGCTGTTGAAGTCAGGGACTCCCTCTGTCTGGCCTTACTCCTGTGCAGTGACTGTGGGTTTGCGAGCAGGTGCCTGCAGGCCAGTAGGAAGGCTCGGCAGGCTGTGTGTCACAGTGGGGGACCTCGGAGCTGAGTAGGCAGCCAGGGGGATGGAGCACCTGCAGCTCCTCAAACTTCCCAACCAGCTGGGCAGAGCGCACCCAGACAACCTTGTCCAGCTCTCCCTTCTCCCGTCCAGCAAGCTCCCCCACCAAAACCCTGCCCCTGCATCATCCCTCTCGCTGCTAGGAAGCCTCTCAGACTGCCTGCCTTTCCTCCAACACAGAGCGGCCGGGTGTGGATCCCCTCCTCCACAAACGGCTGGAATATCCATCTCCCAAGCCCTCTGCCCATCCGAGCTCCCCAACGCCCAGGGCACCACACAATATAGGCTTCCACTCATGAAGCAGATGTCCAGGGCTAGGTGTCCAGCAGTCCCAGGCTTCCATCCCCTCCCCTGCTCCATTTCTCTTCCTCCCGCCTGTGAGCTGGGGTGGGGAAGGGCTTGGGTCCTGCCAGATTAAGGCTTTCCTACATTACCCTGTTTCTTGAGGTCTGCTCTGTTTGTGAGGTCTGTATGCAGTCTGGTTCAGCCTTCTTTCTTGTTGCTGTCTGAAGGTTAGTTGAATTTATTAACTATATTTTTGTACTATTTGTGGTTTTGGGAGGAGCTCTCCATCTCACCTCTCATGCCGCCATCTTGAATCTGTACCTATGTATTTTTTTACTTTGAGATTCCACATATAATGGAAATCATACAGTATTTTTCTTTCTCTGTCTAACTTATTTCACTGAGCATAATGCCATCAAGGTCCATCCATGTTGTTGCAAATGTCAGGATTTCCTTCTTTCTCATGGCTGAGTAATATTCCATTGTATATATATATGCTCTCTCTCTCTCTATATATATGCCATGTTTTCTTTATCCATTTATCAGTTGATGGACACTCTTAATAAGGCTGCATGGATTAATCTGCAATTAAGTTTAGTCAGTGTGGTGAAATTCATTAATTCATGCTGAAGAGAAGTGTTAAGCAAGTATAACAAACACCTTTGACTGAAAATGTAAATGGGTGTTAAAAGTAGTATATGCATATAAATTTCTTAACAAATGCAGTTGTCTTGAAGGCAAAGCCTTTAAGATAATACAGAAGGAAAGGAGAAAGAAATATGAAAAAGGTTCTTGAGGCATACAAAGGTGGGAAACCAGAGCTGGAGTTTTCTAAGCGAGGACAATCTGGGGCCTGGCTGAACCCTCCCCAGGCACTGGGGAAGCAAAGTGTCATTGCTACAGGTTTGCAGCTGTGAGGAACCTGGCAGAGGTACTCTGCTGCTCAAATGAGCATATGGCATGAGTAAAGCAAGAAGAATGCACTTCTTTTAGTACTAGACTTTAAAACTAAGATCTTTTTTTCAGAAAAAGAGGCTTAAATAACCCCTCCTACCTTTTTCCATCAGATTTTCAAGTCTTCTTCAGGTGTTAACAGCATATCAAATGAGAACTCCTTGAATTTGAATGTGCATTTTGACTAAATTCTGGTGGATAGATTCTACATGTTCCTTGATTTTGCTTGATAGATTTTTTTCTATAGCCTGCAGGGAATCATAGACTGTATACAAGACACTAATTCTTGAATTGAAATCCATTTGCTTGGCAGATGAGACCAAAAATGTATTCATCAGTGAATCCCAACCCTCCCATGATAACTGGTTTCCTTCTTTTCCAGCACTTGGCAGAGGCTTGGTGCAGAATTACAGACAAAGCAATGAGACTCTCCTTGGATGTCAGTTCCCTATGCTTTGCTCATTCTCCAATATATGGGTAATCAGGGGTGTGTTTGTTTTGTTTTGAGAGGTTTGAGATTAATGGTACCACAGTGACTATGCCACCCTTCCTTTCTAATGCCCTTATAGTTTAATGACAGAAAATACATTTGGGTGAAACAGGGAGCAGCTCAAAGAAACGCTAATAAACCTTTCCATCCCATTATTTTTCCCTCCATAAATGTGAAGAACAGTTATATACATCCTTGGTGGCTTCATCTCAGAAGGCCAATCTACCTTTTAAGTGGAGGTTAAAAGGTTTAAAATTATAGATAACATTTATCAAGCATGTTTTTTCCAGGGAAATCTTTGAATTTTAGGATAGAACTGAAATCATATTCACTAAAAATGAAGGTATGGATATGGGGAAAGGGAAGAAGTGTGCTCATTTTACATTGCTATGCTAATAAAATAATAACATAATTCCTTAAAAGTCATCAAACAAAGCAAGATGTACACTGGCTTTCAGAGCATCAGCATTCGCATTCCCCTCAAATGGACATTTGCAGGAGTAAATATTTCAGCCCATTCAGGGGACACTGTCTGGTTTAAACACAGTCCTGTGTTCACTCAAATTTCTTTTAGGCTATAGGCACATGGGCCAGTGCTTAGTTTCATGGTTGATTTAACCCATCCCCTCTGCCAGTGTGGGGATTATTCCCTACAGTTATTCTCCAATGATCTGTCAGTTCAGATTAAAAAAGTTATGTGACAAAAACGTGGTATCTGATTCCTTTAGAAGGCTGTGGATGCTGGAAGGTACTCCAGCAAGAGATTTCTTTTTAAGAATCTGACTATGTTCTCCTCTCTTTAATTTCCCTCGTATCGCCACACACCTTCCTTATCTAGGCTGAACTTTAAACTCCCTAAACAGGTAATTCAATTTTGTTCCTATACAACAACTTCAGGGTTGCTAAAGAGCTTTATAGATCTTCCCTCATCGGTTCTTGCTTATTTCTTGAGAAAAGAAGCTGGCGTACATTTCCTCTCATGTTGTAGAGGAAGAAATCTAAACTCAGAGATGATTCTAGGAACAGGTGTATCCTAGCTTTGCCTGGCCTGCGTGTACCAAATTAGCCATGCACTGTATTAATTGTCCTGCTGAAGAATTCTGCTGCGGAGATGGAAAGAGAAAGTGAAAGTGAGACTAGTAATATTTATGGTATAATGTGTATGTATGATTTTACAAGTATAATAATATATGTGTAATATTGTAAATAGTGAACATTTTGCTATATTTCATGGTAAATGAAAAAACTTTCTTTAAGCTACATCTACTTTTATATTTTGAAACATAGGAATTAAAAATATACCCTTGCCAGATTTGCAATTCCCCAGACTCATTGAAAAGAAACCTGTTATAAAATGACTTTGTGTAGCAAAATGTTTACTATTTAAAATAGTATACACGTATTATTTATATATGTAAAATAATACATATGTGCTATATCATAAATATTATTACTATTCTCGCTTTTACTTTCTCTTTCCATCTCTACAGTAGAATTCTTTGGTGGGAGAAGGAATGCACTGCATGGCTAATCTGGTTATGTTGTATTGATGTGCAAATAGCCATTCAATTTACATAGTTCATTTTAAGCTTTCATATGTAATAAGTTAAAAAGAAGACATAGTTTTAATTAAATAACTTATTACATTAATGACAACTCTAGTGGAAGAAAAAGGTTATCAAAAAAGAATCTTGGGAAAAAGCAATTCATAAAAAGCAATAGATGCTGGAGAATTAATGAGGTTAGAGTGTAATATGGTTATATCACCTATAAGGGTACAAATGCTTTTATCAATGTCTCATTTATTTCTGCCAGCCTGGTTGATTTTGCTAATGGGAAGTATAGTATAGTAGCATTATTTTTACTTTTTTAATACAGTCTGGACAGAAGTGGCGAACACAAATGTATCAGTAAGAATAGATTCGGTTATATTGTGGTACTGGGCAGCCCTACAATCTCAGTGCTTTAGCCCAACAAAGTTTATTCCTTTTCATGTCATCATAAGTTGGCAGGGGACTCTAACTCATTGCAGACACTTAGGTGTCCAAGCCAATGGAGCGGTCACTGTTTGAACATGACTGGGATGATGTCAGAAAGAGAGAGAGCTTTTCAGGAGCTTTTAAATGCTTGAGCTTGGAAGTAACCCCACACTTTCTCTCTTGGATAATTGGCCAACAGTAGTCACACGGCACCACTGAACCTCAAGGGGACAAGGAAGTCCTGTACTAGCAACTCCCAGAGAGGAGGAAAGCAGAGAAATTTGGTGAACAGCATTAATGACTGCCATAGAGGTGTCGATCTGCCTTTGGATAGTTTCTGTATTTATTACTTTCTCTCCATTTCCATTTTCCTAAGTTTAACCTCATTACACCCTGCCTGGATCATTGAAAGAGCCTATTAAAAGGCCTCTAATCTTTTCCCTTGCCTGCTGTCTCTCTCATTCATTAATTGAACAATTGTTGTAAAGTCATGTGTCAAGTGCCCATCTGCCACCAGAATTATTTTTCTAAAACACAGATAGGATTATACTGCTTTAAAAGTAAGAATGCATGACAGTTTCCATAGTCCAGAGAATAAAAATGGAAAAGTCTAGCCCACATTCAGACTCATTCTACCCCTCTGAGAACCTTCATTTCTAGTTCCCAGGTAGAAGCGGGTGATACCTGGGTTGACACAATTTACGGAAGCAGGACTTTAAAAAAGTTCGAGCTGGTCAACAAGATTAAAAAACTTGGAGGGTCTACATAAAATAGGCATTGTCCATTTTTCTTTAAGAAAAATAAAATCCAGAAGGCCTGGCCACATGATGTCCTGCCAGCGAGGGCTGGGGCGCCCCATGGCCAAAGGGGACATTCCTGTGGCACCTAGCACTGTAATGAATAACGGGCACCTGGTTGCCTCTTTCACCAGATAGCTTCCTGCACAGGGTGACCATGGTTTAGTTAGGTCTTTGTTTGCTTCTAATCATCTTGCCTCCTCTCAGCAAAACCTGCATATAGTAGATGTTCACTAAATAACTGAGAAATGACAATTGCAGGGCCCTATAATTTGATTTGCTGCTTGTTAACTTTATCTTATTCTTCTTACTCTGTGCCATGTGCTTGATCTGGCTTGGCTCACAAGAGAAGAGAAATATTATGGGAGAACTCTTGAGGGTAAAGCAATCCACTGCTCAGGTTTCTGGGAGACTACATACGAGTTACGTGACCTCCGAGCATGCCAGGATCTATAGTCAACTTTGGGGAGTGTGACAGATTTACATAAAAAAAAGTAAGTCAAATTCTCTGTTGCTTTTCTATAACTGTATAGGCAAAGGCAGCCAGCCTGACACGTCTGGAGCCATGTCCTAAAAATTCTATAGAATAATTTTGTTTATGAACAAGAGTTCATGGAGGGAGTGAATGAGCATTTAAGGATTCAGGATTTGAAGGTGTGTTATAGAAATTCAACATGAAATATGTATATAAAATGTGGTCACAGAGGAAATGACAAGCTTAGAATGCCCTGAAAGGTTATCTGTAAAAACAGAAAAATGCTTCAGCTGGGTCTGAGATGAACAGATTAAATCACAATCTTAGAGGACTGAAAAATGTCATCGCAACCCCAGGTTGACCTAAATTCCACCCCACCTGGGGAGAAATATCATAGAGCATATGGATTAAGAGGGTTTGAGTTGAAGGTCAGGTTTTTAGTATGTCTGGTCGAGTAGGATGTGAAAGTCAGCCAGGCATAGCGATTGTGTTACCCTATTAAGTGAGCAGGTGGTAGGAGGGCAGGATCGCAGT
Source organism: Phataginus tricuspis (assembly GCA_029783875.1). NCBI lineage: Eukaryota > Metazoa > Chordata > Mammalia > Pholidota > Manidae > Phataginus > Phataginus tricuspis. The sequence continues at coordinate 5,013,964 of JAQQAC010012171.1, read as the reverse complement.
GCAGATACGGGGGCCCCAGGGGCCAGTTACTGTCCCCTCTTTTCATGGCTGCACTCTGCTCCTCACCATCAGCATGCATGCTCTGTTCAGGGAAAGTGGGCGAAAGTGTAGGATGTATGAGCACAAGTCCACGCAGTGCTGGACACTCTATTGGGAAGTCACAGTATTGGGACAACACCACTTACAGGTCCTTTCTACTTACAAAGAATTAAAACATTAAATACAAATCCTGAACAGGTAATAGAAGAGCTGCTTAGTGGATGATGAGAATTTGAATTTCAGGAAACACAGCATCTCATAAATGTAAGTTACTTATGCCTTTTCATTCTTGCTTGCCTGGATGTTCTGATGTATATATACCTTAAAGGACAGCTCCTCCTTCCTCTTTCTGCCTCTCCTTCTCCTTCTCCCTTTCCCTTCCTCTCTTTCTCTGACACTTTCCTACCTTCTTTCCTTTCTACCTATCCTCCTTCCCTACTCTTAAAAGCTATGAAGCACCTCCCATGCGTCAGGGAGTGTGCAGGATGTAGGAACATGAATTAGACTCTGATTCTGCTTTCCTGCAGTTTATTCCCATTCGATCTGGGAAACAGACATGCAAACGGCTAATCATGATACAGTGTCATTTGTTATGTTAATATGTCTTCTTGTCCAATGATTTTCACCTTTTCCCTACTTCTCCAAAATAAGTATGTCCCCACCCTTCACATTAAAGCTATTCACACCCTAGCCCAAACCTCATTTTCTGGTGTCAGTGCCCACCGTTCTCCAACCTGCAGCCCCCATTGCAGCTGAACCTGGACATCATTTCCTCCCATGCATGGCTGCCCCGTGCCCGTCTCTTGCTTATGCTGGTTCCACTTTCTGAAATGGCCTTTCTCCCCATTTCTCTCTGTCATGACCCTATACTTCTTTCAAAACCCAGCTTATCTTTCTGCACAGACTCATCTGCTCCTACTTAGCAGATAATAGGCACAATGAAATGACACCTGCTTATGTATGTACGTGTATCTTTTATAGTCGTTGGGCATATTGTATTGTTTTAGAACATTGTCATCCTGGTTGAGATCGCGTTGAGAATTCCAAGCTGTGAAAAGACCTTTTGAATCATGAACCACTCAAGAATCTGATAAAAATATATACCCTTCCCTAATAGATATGTATATTTTTGTAAATTTAACGTAACATTTTAGGGGGATTTCAGGCCTGTCTAAAGTCCATCTACCCAAGGCTGAGAACTGCTGGGGGATCAGGCTGCAGGGCACCTGGTTTTCTCTGAAACATGGGACCCTTTACGGTGTCCACTGACGGGGAGAGGTAGGTCTTCAGACAGAGTTCAGAGCTTGGAAGGTGGGCTACAGGTGGTAGAGGGAACTTTAGCCCTTTGCTGGTTTTCATTTTCTTGGGTCAGGTCTCCACAACTCTTTGCGGTGCTCTGGGCCTCCCAGGTGGGAAGAATTACTGGCCTTTCTGCCACAAGGAGAGTCATTTGGGGTGAGCTCAAAGTATAAGTCAGACTAGTGGGAGGTTACTCTGTGAGCTTTTGCTAAAGTCGTATTTAAATATTCCAGTGCAGTCTCACTATGTTATGGGGGGTGAAGGGGGTCCTGTGGTGGCCGACACTACAGCGCGTGGCTGGGCCAAGGCACAGATTATTAAAGAGGCTGAGGAACTGGCTGCTTTTAAACGAACTTTTGATGCAGGAGGCAGCTTGTCCAGACTTGAGTAGCACTGGTTTTTACAGGGTTGTGGTCATGTGCCGGGTGCCTATGGTGCCACAAACCCCTAGGTGTGTTTCTTACTCTCTAAAATCTAACAGTCTGGTGGCATGTGCAGATAGCCTGCAGGTTACTGACACGCGCGAGCGTGTATTTCTTTGGAGGTATTTACAAACCATGAGACAGCGGTAGGATTAAAGGAAGAAAAGAGAGAGAGAACCGGCTGTAAGTGGCCAGAAAGGAAGGTGTTTCTACTGGTGTGAGAGTCTGGGTGATGGGAAAGGGAAGATGAAGGGCGAAGTCCAACCACAGTGAGAGAGTGACTTACATTTGAGGGTTCCTCTGCTAGGCTTCTGCCAAACGTGTAAGAGTCCGAGCTGTCAGGGGCTTTGGAATTTATCAAACCCAACCTCACCTTTGAGAAATAAGGAAAATGAGACCCAAAGACCTCAAATCATTTGTTCAAGTGTACCAGAGGAAAAGGTAGGATTGTTTATCTGTGTATTTTGGATATATTTTGAACAAATAACTGCTTATACCTAGGGGAGTCTTTTATTGGTTTAGAATTCTAGAGGCAGCTTTAATCTAATAGTTACTATCCCTGTAAATATATGATCAAATGAGTAAAGCAATTAGAAAGGCCTCCAAAAATTTCTTTTTAAATAGCTATTTTGTCAAAGATAATACAAGAAAGTGAAAAGAATCCCCATGGTAATTGATTATCTCTTAGCTTTTGACCATAAATTATTAAAGTCGAAAAATATCGATCATTGGCACAAAAACTGAATTGTGTATATATCTTCATTTGCTCAGGCACCATGTACTTACAGAGTGCCTGCTGTGTTCCAGGCGCTGTGATTGCTCCCAAGCCAATCTGGGATATTAAGGATACCTGAATATACTAAGGAAGCATTCACATCGGAAAGGTCCGCAGCTCTTCCTGGGTGTGCGCTGGCTCATAAGCCATCAGAGTGCCAGCCACGTGGGCAGCCGATTTCTACATCCAGCTGACTGAAAGTCCGTTTTCCAGCTCTCGAATCAGGGGCGATCTCATTTGCCCTCCACCCTTGTAGCGCGACACCCACTGTGACTGGTGGGCGCTGGCCAGGAGCTCAAAGGGGCCCTGGGGCCAAGCTCTGTTCTTAGGCATTTCTCAGCCCCATTACCTGAGATCCTACCTCTTTGCTGTCAAATCTTCTCATTTGGGTCCCTGGATCTGGTGGGGATGAGTGTCAAATGCAGCTCTGAATAAGATCACAATCACTTTGTTAGCGTTAGAGTTAAGAATGGAAACCGAAACGCTATGTCCCTACTAGTGTTCAGAGGGTTCCTGCAATAAGATAAATTCAAATGCATAGACTTGGGGACCTCAATGGTACCATTTGAGCATCTAAAAACAGGAAGGGTGACAAGATAGAAAGTTGAATATTGATCCCTGCCAGTGGATGGAGAGGCGTACTACCTCCAAGAGTCCCACTATCACCGTTGCTACTGTTCCTGTGATTATCGCCGCTGTTGCTGATCTTCCTGTTACCCCCCTCATTGCTGTTACTCGTGTCGCTCCCAGTGTTATTATCAGTGGTGAACACACTGTGAAATAGAACTTGAATTCAAGGAGGACCTTCTCAACCTGCTCTGGACCAACTCCTCTCACCTTAGCTGGCAGGACAAGTGACCAACAGGATGAAATAATTACTTTTGGGCAAACGAAAAATAGAAAAATTTGAAATAGAAATTGAAAATAGAAAAGCAGACTCCAATGGATGTAATAAAGCTAAAACGATATAGGGCATGGAAGCCTCTGGCTCAGGGCCACGCTTGAAGGAGGAACATCAGAAGTGCTCATTCTTTCCTTCCCTTTCTCTGTAACTCACTGCTGTTCCCAGGGCTGGAGACTCCAACCTGGACCAAAGTAGAAGATCTGTGAGATAGTGGGGGAACTTGGAGGAGAAAAAGGAACGGAATAAAGAGGTGTAAAGGCAAAGTGTTCCTCTAGAAGTTCAGGGCTGCACTGCTCCTGTAGTTATGATGAGGGGCCATTGGTATGGAAAGACTACCTGCCAGAGGATAGAGGAGGATGAAAGTGTCCATACACTCGTGGGCATTTATTTTTCCAACGATACAGAGTGAAGACACCAACTGACACAATCCAAAAGTTTCCCGATCATTCATTGAGTACTTACTATGTGCCACATGCAACCTCCTCTAACCTTTCTAAAAACTGCTGGTGGTTGACCTACATGTGTGGCTTAACAAATGCCCAGCCAGAGTCAGGCCAGGAAGGTCCTTCCTGCAGTGATCCCAGAGTCTGTATGTGTCTCTGGAAAAATTAACATTGTAAATTGCTAAGGAAACATTTACAGATGCAAAGAAGGTTGTCTCAGGTGGTTTATAGAATAAGAATAGTGAGCCTCCCCCATCAAAGTCCTAACCTATGTGTAGCTATCCCCCACTTGGCAATGAATGGGACACACAAATGTTTCTTTCTATGGCTATATGCTGGATACTAAAACTGACAGTACCACACAGCTCAGTCATGGACACACTATGAAACACAGTGAACTGTTGTACTTCAGACCACAGAAGTTTGGGGTTTTGTTACATTTTAATTTTGATTACCCGAAGCTTATGCAGACCATCTTCAGGAAGGTCATCACTGTCATGCACCTGCACATGACCAAGAGAGTTTTGAAAAGTCGTCTACTTTAAAGCCCAGGAGGCTGACTGCCGTCCTTTGTGACTGTAAGGAGGTACATTTCTAAAGAACTATTGGAAATAATTCTGTTCTTCTTCTGAGCCACAAATCTCCCTGTTGTCTTTGCTACAATTTAGTTCGTGTATTCTAGAAAGTAAAATCACGATTAATTTAACTTCCAACTTTCCAATCCGCTTAAATATCTTTTTACATCGGTATGAGAGTTTTACATTTTGACTGTTGTAATGAATGTTACTATGAATGCCATATCTTGCCCATTGGACTTAGAAATAGTGCAGGTCACACAAAATATGATTATTTGGAAAATTGTAACAAAATTGAAAGGCAAACAAACAAAAACATTTGTTTCAGGATCTTCTGATGCCCCAGGGAGAATGAGCCCTCTCATGGAAATGCCAGGGATAAGCTTGACTCTGTAGATCTTTAGCTCCTTCTCAGAAGGTCTTTTATCTTTACTGCAGGGAAATGTGGAATCTTGCTTCAACCAATGTCCATATCTAGCTTGGAGGAATTGCCTGGAGGTCATATTAATATAGTTACAATCTTCAAAAGAAATAGGAGGTGACCTTCTTAATGACAGAAAAGAGATTTTTCCTGTTGGAGTAACTGCTGAATTGTACATCTCTTCAAGAAAGGCCAGTCAACTGACTGCACTGGGCCCCTACTCACTGGGTGCTCTGATCCAGTGTGCAGCCACTAGGAACTGGGTGAGGCAGCCAGGGAACCGTGGTCAGGAGTATGGTTCCAGTCTCCAAACGTGACCATCTCCAAACACCATGACACATGATGGAACAAACAGAAATGACATGTACATAGCATCGCAGGATCTCAGAGCAGCAGAACTTGAGGCTCTCTCTAAAGGAGTTGGACTAAACCCATTCACAGGGTGAGAATTTCTTTCATAGGGTCCCTGCCAGAAATCATCCAAACATTTGTTCCACGGTCTCCATTGGCTTGGAAGCTCAGTGTTTTATGAGCTGACCAAGCCCATTACTGGATCTTACTGTCAGGTATTTTCTTGGAAAACTGAAAATCTACTCTCTCTAAATGTCCAAATTCTATTTTTGCAACAACACCAAAGAAGTAATACAAGACTTCTTCAACATCTCTTCTAACACATTCAGGATCACTTAACACAAAGGCTGAGTATCATTAGATTGTCCTAACAAGATTTGGTTTTCAGATGCCCCAGTATACTGCTCAATCACCTTCCGGGTTTACCCAAGTTCCAAAATTTTAGGCGTATGGATGAGAATGGATGAACTTGTACCCCAGGGGATTTACTTATTCATTCCATAAATATGTGAATGTCTACTATGTTCCAGCACCGTTCTAGGGATAAAGAAACAGACAAAACAGATAACAGTTTGTGTCCTTAAGGAACTTATATTCTAGTGGTGGAAGGCAGGAATCCATGGTTCTTTTTCCTTTACTTCCACTTCACAGACTTACAGTGGTATTCTGTTTGCAGCTATGTGTATTCTGTTCACCGATGTTTCTGATTTACTAATCCATTCGTTAGTAGTAGTATTATGACTCATACCATGTTTCAGTGGGTCCTAAATTCTTTATAAATTCCACTCAATGTTACCATCACCTCTTTGAAGTCTTGTTTCATTAATTTCATGCTGTCTTTCATCTAATTTATAGAGGAATTTTTTCCCATTTTTAAAAACTTTATTTCTTCCAGGGTAAATTTTTCACTTGGCTTTTGCATATTCTGTTCCTTTGTTCCACATCTACCCATATGTGTATTTATCTCTGCCTTTACATGTAGCTTTATCTAAAATGATAGCCACTTCCAGCTATATCTTTATAGCCTGTAACCACACAGATACATCACTGAGGTATCTGTCTTGCTTAATGCTGTAATTATTACCCATGCATCCATGAATAATTAATTAATTAATGAATACAAGTATTTATTGAACACCTAGTAAGTGCCAGATCTTATTCTAGGCACTCAAGAAAAATCAAGAATAAAAGCAGACAAAAATCTTTGCTCTTGTAGAGCTTCCATTCTAGTGGAGACAGAAAGTTGGTAAGCGTAGTAAGTGGGTATATTACATATGTATGAAAGGTGGTAAGTGTTATGGGAAAATCTGAAGCAGGGTATGGTTACTGGGGGGGGGAATGCTTAGCCATTAGGGGGTTTTGAGCAGAGGACTGACAGGATTTGATGTACTTGGAAAAATAAGTACCCTGCTGTTTTCTCCACATGTAACACATGCCTCACCTGGCCACCATCTCCTTCTGTGTAATGAGTGGGTTATCCTTGACTCTTTCTTTCCTTATCAAAGACTTGTTGCCCTTCAGAGCTTCCATTGAGGGCCGAGCCTTTTTGTTGATGAAGGAAGGCAGGAGGGGGAAAGAGGCCAGCTGGAACCCTGGGCAGCCACCGGGTAATCCACTCGTTGCTGTCTTTTCTGGAGATACTGCTAAAAACCACACACCAGGGTGACTCTACCCAAAGAGGGGTGTACCCTGCTTCCCTGGATGGTCATCCTCCTGCCCGTTCCCCGATTCAGGGGCAAGTCCCTTTCCCTGGACGCAGAGCAGGTGGACCCCAAGAGTTCATTTCCCAGCTTCCAGTCTGTCCTCCTTTCCCGGCCGCTCTCTTCAGGCCGCCTCACTCCTCTATCAGATGGGAGGTGAAGGCAGAGGGTGGCGGGGCCTGGCCTGAGGCGGGCAGGCTCGCTCTCTGCTGGCTCTTGACTCGTGTGTTTTCTCTCTTGTCTTCCTTCGGCCAAATCCATGTTTTCAGCTCTGGTGGTTGCAGCAGTCCTGCGTCCCTCCCGGCCAGGAGAACAGGACCAGTGTGAGGTGCGTCTGCAGATCAGCATCATCCTTCAGCAGCACAAAGTATAAACTGATGAATGGTTCTCTTCATTTAAGACAACAATCAGTCTTGCTTTAAGGAGACTGCATCTTCAATTTATATTTAAGAAAACGGAGGTGATTTTCAGCAACACTGCAGATTCAAGACTGGTTGTGAGATGAGGGTCTTTTATGAGTCTGTGCTTACGGACGACAACCTCCCATTTGTTCCTGAGTCTTATGAAATGAAAATGTAAGTAGCCATCTGTGTATACGATAAGGACATCTACCCCTCCTGTACCTTATACATAAAGCTGTTATTTTCCTAAGTGTGTGTAATATGTTGAAATTTACCTCAGCAACTTTTCAACCTTGGAAACTTATTATAAAAAAAAATAGATCCAATGCACAGATCTGAAAGGCTTCCCATCCTTTACAAGATCTTTTTTCTTTTTGCTGCTCATTGTAAAACACTGTGAAGTGTTGCGCTGTGGGGCTATATACCTGGATTGCCCCAGATTCAGAGAATTCAGAGTTAAGGCTCCGACAGTAACCTTAACTTTGCCTTCTTGCAGGGTTACGGCGGCCTTTTGTTATGTGATCATATCATCCAAAAGAGCTACATTCTCCACGGCTTATCAGCCATTCCACCTGCAAACCCTCCTTTGAAGTCGATGGGGCTCTGGGCACAGAGGGGCCAGATGTACTACAGGAGAATTAGGTCCTGTGCATTCAAAACTACAAAATGACACATATATGTGTGTTTCTTATCTGTGAGGAAGGGTTTAAAAGGCCACTGTTTAGCTACTTGATGGCGCCTTCTGCAGGAGCTCTATGGAAAAAAAGAGTGTGAACTCTCCCATTGATGTAAGTCACATTCCATGTCATGTCACCAACTCACATATAGTTGTTGGATAAAAGCTTCCATTGTACAGAAAAGGTAACCTTGTAAAATTGACAAGCGTAGGCTTTCTTGGTGTTTCATGCAATTAAAATGTTAACCTTGACCTTATACTAGCCCTTCAGTTTTCTTTAAACATCCTTCAGTTTGCAAACCTGAAGAAAAATTTTTTTTAAAAGTGTGGAGTATCTAGAGCGAGGCAATCTCCTCACCTGTGTTGCCTTTACCGATAGGCATGGGGATCGGCTGTCCCAGCCAGGAGCCATAGCCCCTGGTAGGGGTTTCCCTCACCATCTCCATTCCCTCACTTTTTCCAGGGACTTCCTTTCCTGTGAGGTGGGGAGGCATGGGTTCTGGAGACCTGGGTTTAAGTTTGTAACACTTACTAAGTGATCCTGGCTGTGGTGCTTAATCCCTCTGAGCCTCGGTTTCCTCATCCGTAGAGCCAGTGTAATGATACCCAACTGCAAGGATGTTAGGATGAATTAATACAGTGCTGAGGACGAAGTGTCTGGATACTGAGATACTCAGAGAACGATAGCTATTATTTCCTTTGTGGGTTTATAACACCACTGATGTTCGAAGGTCAAAGTCTTAGACTCATCAATAATAGCTGCTTTTCTAAGCAAGCATGATTTTATTTTCAACGAATGCTAATTTATTGGCTACTGACAGGCTGGTGGTTCTGGTTGATGGCTGTCTTGATTTGTGAACCTGGTTTTTATTTCTTAGAAACCCAGAAATTTTCAGTATTGTTCACATACATAGGGTCTCATGGACTGACTTTGCAAATATCATGTCTCTCCCTTAAGTTAAGTAATTAAAGAAAAATGAAACATGAGAAAAAGAGATAGACACAGCAATGAATCTTATTCTCAAAGGAAAGGAAACTGAGTCATATTCCAGAATGGTTAAAGAATTAACTTTTCTAGTCCAACGAAAGCTATCTATTGAAGCCTTCTAGGAGTAAATTTAGCTCATTTCTCTTTTTTTTTTTTTACAAATACTCAGTGGAAATCACATACATGACAATTCAAGGTATCATGCCTCCGGATGCACTGCACACACTGGAGAACGTTAGCAAAGGCTTGTTTACTACCTTACATTTCCTAAGAGGTATAATGCCAATTTAAGCCGGCCTTTTCTGTTCAGGTTGTACTTGTATATTCTCACTGAAGTTACACAGCAGGGAAAAAGTCTCTACAGGAGTCCCCACACATAAATATGATGCCTGAAAACCTCAAATGTCTACCTTGAGGACGGTAACTACTGATAATAATCCAAACACTTCCCGCACATGGGTATAAACCTGCCGATTGGGGCATGAACATTTGCAACCAACCCCGATTCATACTGGTCACTTATTAATAAACCCAGTAAAATGAGAGTGCCAGTTGCATTTTTGTTACCCATGAAGAGTTATGAGAAAGGCACTTTTCAGTTAAACACATTTTAGAAAACAACTAGCTAGGTATTAGTCTTTGATTATATAAGTTTTGATTATAGAATAAGAAGAATAAAATTAGTGACATTATTACTACTAATTGTATGCTCTTGGGCAGGTTAATTGATCTCATTAAGCATTAGCTTTTCCAAGAGTAAAATGTACTGGGAAGAGGAGATAATGTATCTAAGGAGCTTATCTCATCACTAAATGTCCAACAATAGTAATTATTATTTTGGCCCAGAAGACACATGAATTTTTGGAATCAAACATGCTAACTTGTGAACTTGTATATTATACATAGTTGAAGAAAAGGTTTTATTAAAAAAATGTAAGCTATGATCTTGGCTGGGCAAGGATTGGCCTGAAGGGATAAATCTTGTCTCTTTAAACGTATCTTAGTTAACTGAGAGATTTGTAACTAAATAACGGTTTGTATAATCCTACTTTCTAGCATTTATTTTCACATTTTGGCATCTGTAGCAGTCGTTGTCTCAGGGATTTTAGCCCTAAGCTCCCATATGGGATCACTACCTAATCTAAGTAAGCATCTGAGTGAATTCTGGTAAAATTGTCCAGGAATGCAGAATTACCAAGACACAGGGAATTCCTTTCCAAATAGAAAGACAAACAATTGTGTCTATTTTAAGCTTTCAGGGAGCATCATTTTAATCTTCATCTTTGGTTGGGAACTTCTGTCTAAATCTGAGTTGCTGGTTTTCATTTCTGGTGCCAGGAGACCCTTTCAGTGGTTGTTTCTCTCAGGTTTGGGATTGAGGTTGTACCTTGATTTCTTTGTTCCTGTATTTAATGGGCTTTGTTTTACTTAATCTCTTGGCTCTGATTTGGGATCAGATTTCTGGAGAGATCCTGTGATATGTGTACTTCTCACATAGAGGTTCGTGAGGAGAGGTTCTCTGGGAGTTAGTCACAATGAAACTTGAGGTACTGAATTGGCCACAGTCCAAAAGACCCAGCAAGTGTTGACTCAGATGTTGACTGGCACTCTAAAAAGCTCTCTGAAGACCATTTCTGTAGTTTGTACATTTTCTCTTTTGTGTCCTGGCCCGGTTTTTCCTGTAACATAGTCATCCTTTTATTATTGATTTATAAATTCTTTATATATTAAAGGTCTTCTTTCTGTCATATATGTCACAATGACTTTTTTTCTTTGTTATTTATTTTTTCATTTTTGGGGGATTTTAAAACATAAAGATCTCTTACATTTGTATATCTTTGAAGGTTTTCCTTAATGAGTTTTTTCCTTTGCTTTTATTTTTAGAAATGCCTATTCCCATGTGGGAGAAGATAAATATGACTGAGAGGTGTCTGTGTCAGAGGGCGACATTATCAAGACTGTGGTTGGTGAACTTGAATCCATACCATGTTTGGGGCGGATTCAAGTGCATTGAAGTGGAAGATTTGAAGTGCTAATGTAATAGTCTTGTAAGAAATCATAAGGTTCTGAGCTAGGGGGTCTTTCATGAATTACAGTTCCTGTTTTTTTGTTCTAAGAGGAATTAATGAGACTCTTACATAGGACTTATGCACACTCCTCCCTCCTTCCCTCTTTTCCTTTCCTACGAGTATACCGATCACATGGTTATTCCTAAGGCCGCAGCTTGATGGGATGCCACTGTGGCTGGGTGGGCTGTGTTCACGGTCACACAGGATGTAGGTGGTACTGGTGTTTGGCTGCCGTGTTTACTGAAGGAAGGGAAGTCAGGCCGACCTCCAGAGCTTCATCCACCCAATCCAGTGCAAGATCAGCTCCTTTGCGCCTTCTGACAGCCAGAGGAATGAGAATATTGGGAGAAGATAGAAGATAAAAACAATTATGGAAGGTGTTACTACATATCCACATAAAGTATCCAAGCAGAGGAACTAAAATGTAGATTAGTATAAGCAGTCGAGGCAGTATCCGTGTGATAACAGCCGGGGCTTTCCAAGCACATTGCTAAGAGCTGTGGTTCCCCAAGTGTGCTTCCCCCCTCCAGAGCATCCATATCACTGAGGAACCTGTTAGGGATGCAAATTCTCAGGCCCCATTCCAAACCTACTGATAGAAAACGTGGCGGGTCCCAGCGACCTGTGTTTTAATAAGTCCTGCAGGGGATTCTGATGCCTCCAGCAGGCATCTGAGATCTTAGACCTCGGATCTAGATCTCTGACAGTCACTCACCACTCAATAAACATTAAATGCCTACTATGTGTTCAGTTCTGCAAGCACGGACTACACTCTGCCGGCCACCAGCTCTGTGACGGATGCTCAGGTGACAAGGGAAGGAAAGATGCAGGTGTACGTGTCGTGTCACTAACGAAAACATAATTTTGATTTTGCAGTTCCTTGGTTCTCACTGATTGTTTCTGTCAAGTCCAGACAACTAGTATGTATTGAAATTCTGTACGTTTTGTGCTGTGCTAGTCACTGTGGGGTTTCCTAGGGAAGGATCAGACTTAAGCCCTGCCCTTGGGGAACTCAGGATTTCATTAGGACCAATCAAACGTGCAGGGAGAGGCAGTGTCAAAGTGAGCTGTGGATTAAGTACTCAGTTCAGAGGTACAAACCCAGAGTACTTAGAGTTTCTGCCTTTCCACCCCATTCATTTTCAAATAACTGTTTTACCCAAACATTTTGGCCTTGGAAAAAAATCCTGAAGAGGATGGAGTGCAAGGGAAATAAATATCCCCCCTAGAAGCCTGTATTTGGAGTATTGGGTCCACCTGTTTTGATCTTTATTCCTGGGGTGGGGCAGATCTCCCCTGAAGCCCCTTACCCCCTTTGTGATGAGTATGTAGGTTACACCTGTTCAAAGCTTATTTGAACAAAATTTGCCTCCTAACTTTTGAATTTGTATAGGAGAAGAGGATGTAAAATTGCAAAAAAGTGAAAACTCAAATGAGGGAAGTGGGTGGCTCTGACAACTCTAACCTGAAGAAATGAACTTTTTTCTCAACGCAAACTCATAGCAAATGACTTGTAACTGCCTACAGGGGCAGCCTTGACATCTCACAGCTGGCACACATTAACTGTGAACAAATTAAAAGGAAGAATTCTTTGTTTTTTTCCCACCAAAACTTATTAGCTTTAAAGATTTGGGGAAAGCCATAAACCAATTATTATTATTATTTGGATTTAGGCAGAAGAATTAACAAAGTCTCTCATAGGTCTGTGTAAGTTGGAAAAATGTAGGCTACTGGCTTCAGAAAGTTCATAAATCACTGGAGCAGGCAGATCCAGAGGACTTTTTAATGGGGCAGTGTCACCCTGGATAGAGCTCTGATTTGCTGCCTCGAAGATCTGTCCTGTCCCTGTGCTATTTAACATTGTCATTAGTGACTGGAATAAGGGTAGAGAGGCACTGACTGCTGAGTCAACGACTGACAGAACGAGGGTCCACAGAGTTCATGACAGGCCGAACTGACGAAACGAACACGACAAAATAAAATATAATGAAGATAAAGTTAACAACCCGTGTGGTGGTTTAAAATACACAGGCACACGCATGTACACACAGGCACATATGTACACACACGGGCACATGTGCGTGTACATACAGGCACACATTGGCACATGTGTGCATGCACCCACAAGCATGTGCACACACACACGCACGCCTCTGCAGAAGTTCTGGGATGGAGACCCATGGGTTACATTCAGTGCACGTTAAAAAGCCGTACTGGTTCTCGATGACAATAAGCAACAACATTCAACAGAATGATGTGATGTCCAAAGCTGATGTGATCAATAAAAGAACAGAACTTGGAACAAAGGCTGTAAAATCCCCTACACGCAGGGCTGGCAGATCCTATTGGGGAATATTGAGTTCAGTTCTGGATGCCATGATTTACAAGGGGCACTGAGAAGCATTCCAGCATTTTTTGATGATGCTGGAAGACACTAAAATAAACAAAACTGGAACTTCTAGAAATGTGTCAGTGCTAATTTCCCAGGATGGCCAAGAGATACAGTTGAAAAACTATTAAGTAACCCCCCCCAAAAAACATTTTTGAGCTTCTAGGTAGCTTTTTCCATCCCAAAGGACCGAAATGTAAAAATCCTGAGGACAAAAAAGGTAAAAGTACTCTACAGCATTTCATCCAAATGCGAATGGGTTACAATTTTCCCCCCAAATTAAAGACAGAATCCTAAGGAAAATGACTTTTCAAAAGACCAACTGGTAAATCTTCCAATAAGAGATTGTTATGAGCTGAATTGTGTCTCCCCACAAATTCGTACATTGAAGCCCTGGCCCCCAGAGCCTCAGAGTGTAACTGTACTGGGGAGCTGGGATCTTCCAAGAGGACATCACATCACAGTGGTCATCAGGGTGGGCCTGATCCACTACGACTGGTGCCCTTACGAGAGGAGGAGATTTGGACACAGACACAGAGATGATGTGAAGACACAGGGAGAAGATGACCAACCACAAGCCAAGGAGGGAGTTGGGAACCCGTTCTTGGAAGGGACCAGCCTTGCTGTCACCTTGACCTTGGACTTCCAGCTCCAGAACGGACATGTGAGAAAAGACATTTCTGTGGTTTAAGCCACGCAGTCCGTGGCACTTTGTCAGGCAGCCGGAGCAGACCAGCGCAGAAGCTAACTGAAGGCTGAAGAGGGCGGCTGTTCGGCTCCAGCATCTGCCGCTGCCTTAGCGAGGGGCCTGAGTTTCATAAGCCCCCACCGGGACTGCACGTTCCCTGAGTGGCACTCTGTGCTTTGAAGCCCAGCCATAGGCTCCCTATCGCTCCTCTGCCAGCTTTCAATTCCCTCCCTGGTCTTTGGGGAGTGATGGTCTGTCCCCTATTATTCGGAACATCTCCATTCCACACTTGACTGAATTCTGGTCTCTATTTTTATTTCTGAGTATTTATTATAACGTTAAACCATGTAGACTTTTTAAAAATGTACACAATCAAATTTATCCATAGTTTTCCTTATAACCTTCTTGTGAAGGACATAACTTTTCTACACTTGAGCTTGAGGGCTTCCTTAGTGACTGAAGGCCATCAGCTTTGGGAAATGTGCGAGGTCCCGGGTCTTGCTGGGTGGGCCCGCCTTGGGAGGGAAACAAGGGTTTCGGCTCTTCAGTCGGAAGTCAGGGGGCCTCTTTGGGACTGCTGGAAATGGCAGGCAGGACGCTCAAAGTCTTTGCGGGCTCCAGAAGGAAGGAACAGCGGCTGGCTGGCAGGGAGGAGCGTGGCCTGAAGGAAGCTGCCTAGGGCAAGCGCCAGGGGCTAAGTTAACCAAGCTGTGGCTCTCCACTTCCTCCCTCGCTGAGAATGTCCCTGAGCCTTTCTTGCCTGAGGGACCTTGACATCAGTCAGCCCTTCTGGAGCTGAATGAGGACCCGCGTGTGAAACAGGGCCAACGCCAGGGGGATGGCAAAACTCCGAGCCTTGTTTAAGCAAGGGTTCCTTAAATCCAGAGGATTTAATTCTCACAATTTTTAGATTTCAACATTCAATTATGAATGAAACCTGTACCGAATGTGAAACAATTCTAGCCCCCCATTACCTATTCAGTAGTAACCTGCTGGGCAGGGAGGGTCGTTTTCGCGCAGGCCGTGAAACTGACACACTTCTAGCTGATTTGTTTTGTTTACTTTCAGTGTCTTTTAGAAGGACCAGTGCTCTGGGCACAATCCAGGGAGCGAGGTTAATTAATTATTTGATCTCCCTTTCTAAGCGGACCCAAACAGATCTTTACGAGATAGATGAAATACACAGCAGTAGCTAAAAGGGTCTGCGGATAAGATTGTCTGTTCAAAAAAAGATGAAAAGAAATGTGTGAAGTAAATGATGAAAAATACAACTGCAAGTGTCTGACAGGCCAGATGTAGAAAGAAGTGAGGCGCAGTGATTAGACTATGCTGGGCCCCAGCCACACTACTGGAGACATCAGTGAATGAGGCCGCTCCTCCCTCGCAGCTCTTTTGCAGCAATAACCGGCAGGACACCTACTTTTACTTAAGCGTGGAATTAAGAGGGGGACATGCGTCACAATGGTCCCCCAAATGAATTCAGGCTATGATGATATATGTTAAAGCAGTGGTTTTCTGGCTGTCTTACTTTTTGATTCTAGGACTAGATAAGAGATAGGTCAGAGGTAAAACTCTACCCTTACCCAACTCTTTCTTTCACTGTGATAATGTGGCCTATATTATCACTTGTTAAATGTGAATTTCAAGGGTCTTGAGTGCCTTAGAGTGAAGGTAAAATGCTAAAAGGAAACTGGTGATGGTTATGAGGTCATGGTGTAAAGTTCCAGGCTTCCTACAAGCATGCTTAATTCAGCCCAAGGGTGGAATATGTGTGTGCCTGTGAATGTGTGTATGTGTGTGTGCATGTGTAAAACTCCTATTAAAATAATTAAGCACAACATTAAAGAATACAATTTAATTAGATTTTCATTAGTGATTGTACTGTAATCATTAGCCTTCTTAATTTTTCTTTAAATCATTTCTCTCCCAGGCATGAATAGGCTTAAGCTTTCAAAATTATTTTGGAATCAAAAAATTCTCTAGGCTTTACATATTGTGATACCTTAGTGTTTCACAACACAGTAGTGTTAAAAACTCTGTGTCCTCCAATCAGATCAATTCACTGTACCTTTATGGAGCAGTTAAACACATTCATTCATTGCCAGACATGGGCTAGGTGCTGGGGAACAATGGTGAGTAAAATCAGGCATGAAGCCTGTTGTCACAGAGCTGTGGGGCTCTGATTTTCAAGAGGGAAAACACACATTAGCCCCACCATCACACATATGAATGCAAAAATGACATGTCTTCTTCTGGGAGTGGTGCAGGCAGGAGGATGAGTATTGATGAGGTGGGTGGAAGGAGCTTCCAGGCAGAGGGACTGGCACATGCAAAGACTCTGAGCAGGAGAAAGTGGGAGTAACTGGAGGTGGACCTGGAGAAGGAGGCCTTGGGGCTGTGTTTAGGGATTTGGGATTTCATTCCCAGAGCTATGAGGATGTTCTAAGGTTTGCATTTTGAAAAGATCACTCTGGTTGCAATGTGGAGAACAAATTGGATTTGGGGAGAGGAGAGGAAAGAGGATGGCAGCTTTTTTAAGTGCATTTATTACTAAAAGATGGTATCTTTTTCTCCAAAGTGTTTAGTAGGGGAGGCAAAAATTAAGGTTTAAAATATGTTTGGTAGGGAAAATAGAGAATTTATTAATTTTAGCGTTCTCATAATTAATGAGCATCAAACCATTCTTCTATTTTCTTGTTTTCACAAAAGATAAAAATGCAGAGAATTCTCATCAGGAATTTATGTAGCAAAACTGGGCTCCACTGAAATTACCAAGTAGAAAATTGTAAATTTAGTATCTCTGGGTTTCAGTTTCCTTAAATCTATGATGTGGCTTTGTCCTCACTGAGCTATTGCAGAAGACATTGAAGTGACAAATTAATTCACATTAAGGTGTGAAGGGCTGATAACAGTGTGATGCAGCTCTGGGGAGAAAGGGACCAGGGTGCCTCTTCATATCCTCAGGTCTAGTCTAGTGTCTGGTATATAGTTGTTAACATGGAATGAAACTGGGTTAATTTTCCCAAGTTGTTTGTGTTTTGAAGTAACGTGTATAATAATATATAGGAAGAAATTTCCAAGGGATGAATTTTAGATAATCCGGCATAAAGATTGTAGGCCACATTTTAAGAAATATGACCTTCCTAATACTTCTCAAGACATAACACAATGCACAGGACTATTTTACCCAACTATTATGCTTGGGCTGCCACTTCTCTCCACCATAGCTGGCTTCTTATTGCCACTCCACAATTCTCTCATTTGTCCCAAGAAAGCAGTGGAACTGATTTTCCTGTGTTGCTTATAGAACTTAATCACACATACATCCCATTGACTCCCCTGGAATCGGCAGCTGTATACTGTACTGGAACTGTGCAAAGACAGTTTGGACTAAATATTTTTGGGGAAAGAAAGAAAGCTCTTAAAATCATCTTGCTTAGGACTATGAGAATTCAAACCCATAAATGGATTCTTTTGACCCTAGAGTAACTGGTAGCACGATCCACAGATGAGAATATGTTAACAATCCTTTTATCAGAATCCATGCTGTGGGAGGCCCTGATTCCATGCTGCGGGAGAGCCTCCAGACGAGGGCTCTTTTCCCTGGATCCATCCCTGATTCCAGTGCAGAGCATTAAATGTTGCAAGTCCCACATCTGACTCTAGAATGTTCTCCTGTCATGAGCTCAATCCAGCAAGTGTCCTGCAAGAGGTCAAATATAAGTCAGCTTTGAGGGAAGAGCAGGTCAAATGACACAGCTGTCACATGCTGCTCGGGTCAGATGAATATCAGTCACCTTGTCAGGCAGACTATACGTCCTGCAGTTGCTTGGTGATCTGGCTTTAACCATATCAGCCAGTGTCCTTCTTGGGCTCTGGATTGAATCAGGATGCATTTGGGGGACCCCAATGATTTAGCAACTAGTCAAACACCCAACATTTTTTTAGTCCATAAGATCCAAGAGTGAGATGGACTTGTTTTTCTTTAAACCAAATTGACGTAAACGTTTTTCTTGAGTCAGACAGACTTGGACCACTGGCCACTTCACAGCTGTTTGGGTCTAAATAGGCAGAGAAGAGAGTAGTGTGTTTTTATATTTGTTTTTCTTATCTGAGACAACTTTATTTTTCCCTTTCTGCAAAGTATTGCAAAATACTGTTTGTAGGAAAAATTATACAGAATGCATCTTGTTAATAATTTGACTGGGAAAACCCTGCTTTTAATACTTCTGGCTGATGAGTAATATTGAGCAGGAGTTAAAATGAAGACAGTTTCCTCCATCATAGGGATGGGTTTCTGAATGGACATTTGATTTTTCCACGGCAAAATGATCTCATTAGACCTAATTCTCCAAAGTTTAAAACAGGTAAGATTTTTTTTTTTACAATTTATTTTGGTATCATTAACCTACAATTACATGTGCAATATTATGGTGATTAAATTACCCCCTTCATCAGGTTCCCCCCCACCAAACCCATTACAGTCGCTGTCCATCAGCATAGTGAGATGCTATAGAGTCACTACTGTCTTCTCTGAGCTGTACAGCCCTCCCCGTGCCCCCCCTACCTTACGTCTGCTAATCGTAATGCCCCTTTTACCCTCTTATCCCTCCCTTCCCACCCCTCTTCCCCAGTCCCTTTCCCTTTGGTAACTATTAGTCCGTTCTTGGGTTCTGTGAGTCTGCTGCTGTTTTGTTCCTTCAGTTTTTTTCTTTGTTCTTATACTCCACATATGAGTGAAATCATTTGATACTTGTCTTTTTCGGCTTGGCTTATTTCACTGAGCATAATACCCTCTAGCTCCGTCCATGTTGTTGCAAATGGTAGGATTTGTTTTCTTCTTATGGCTGAATAATATTCCATTGTGTATATGTACCACTTCTTCTTTATCCATTCATCTACTGATGGACACTTAGGTTGCTTCCATTTCTTGGCTATTGTAAATAGTGCTGCAATAAACATAGGGGTGCATCTGTCTTTTTGAAACTGGGCTGCTGCATTCTTAGGGTAAATTCCTAGGAGTGGGATTCCCGGGTCAAATGGTATTTCTATTTTGAGTTTTTTGAGGAACCTCCATACTGCTTTCCACAATGGTTGAACTAATTTGCATTCCCACCAGCAGTGTAGGAGGGTTCCCTTTTCTCCACATCCTCGCCAACATTTGTTGTTGTTTGTGTTTTGGATGTTGGCCATCCTCACTGGTGTGAGGTGATATCTCATTGTGGTTTTAATCTGCATTTCTCTGATGATTAGCGATGTGGAGCATCTTTTCATGTGCCTGTCGGCCATCTGAATTTCTTCTTTAGAGAAGTGTCTATTCATGTCCTCTGCCCATTTCTTAATTGGATTATTTGCTTTTTGTTTGTTAAGGTGTGTGAGTTCTTTATATATTTTGGATGTCAACCCCTTATCGGATACATCATTTATGAATATATTCTCCCATACTGTAGGATGTCTTTTTGTTCTACTGATGGTGTCCTTTGCTGTACAGAAGCTTTTCAACTTGATATAGTCCCACTTGTAAAACAGGTATGATATTAATTCCCTGTTATAGATCCGCTTAGCCTGTTACTAGTTTTTACAGCTCATAGTCTATTAGCAAACTGTCCCCCCATGTTGATACCAGAAATGGTTGGGCTCATCTTTTCCTTCTTCCCTTTCACTTTTCAAATCTCTTTTTCCAGTTTTGTTTAACTCAAGCTGTACATCTTCTTCAAATCTTCTCATTCTGGCCACTGTGGCGATTTTATCCTAGAGACATTGCAATTTACTCCCACTTCATAGACTTTTGTAAAAGAGATGTCATCATTCATTAGGATTAAAAGGACATCGGACTTTTAAAAAAATGCAACAAGTTTCTCATTTTAAACTGAAATTTTTAACTTGGTTTTAAGATACCACCAATTCGATACCATATTTAGATTTTATACAAAACGTGACCCAAGGACTCGGCTCACACAGCCACAGAGCAGGACCACCGATCCGCCCTAAGGGGAAAGTGCATCCATTCACCCAAGTAATCATGCGTCTATGGGGATCAGAAAGGGAGACCAAGGAAGAGCCGGTCAACAAGAAAGGAAAGCAAATTCAAGAGGAGTAACGACTGGCCCCCGGTGGCCTTATTATATGAAAAGACTGCGGAACTCTTTCTACCGCAGCGCTTCATAAATTCTGTCACCTTGTTAGCACTGTCAGAAGCACTGACCTCACTTCCTCCATTAACGAGCCGCCCTATTTCGAGGGGAGATTCTTTACGAACCCAGAAACACCTCATAAACAGCTTGTCAGCCTTGTGATTCTGTGAGTAACGAACTCTGTGCCAGGGAGACGCGGGGCAAGCCGCGGAGATGTGCCTGCACCGTCTCGGGCGGTGGGGCCCGGCAGGTTTAGGGAAGGGGCAAAAGGCGAGGTGCAATCTCTGTGGGTAGAGAAAGGTGCCAGCGACCGACTGCGGGCTCTTCACACAATACCCCAGGGTTCTCTTAATTTGCCTGGATGTGTTCCTTCTTCAGTAAGACAGAGGCAGCCGGAGCACATGACCCATGCCAGGAAATGTGCTACCGACAGGGCCAGCTTGCGGACAGCCCCCCCTGAAGTGTCCTTTCTGTTTCTGAGCTTCTGCAAGACTCCAGCGGTCTCCCCACCATCCAACCTGAATCTCATCAGGCCAGAGAAGGAAAACAGCTTTGCATTCCCAGTGACCCAGGGTGGATTAATAGCCCCAAATTGCATTCCGCTTCTGTGAGACTGAGCAGTGTGCTGAAGTCTCTCCAGTAGAATCATGAAAAAGGATCTCAACTCTACAAAGCCAAGAAGTCCCCGAGGCCCGCTTATGCACCGGCCGAGCATCATAAAGTTGCTCTTGCTGACGAGCCTGGGTTTGAGTGTCTGGAGACAAACTGCATGAAATTATACATAAAAACGAATGCCAGAGAAGACCTTTCCGAGCCTTTCTGAGGTGGCCTTTCCCTCCCAGTAAGGTACTTCTCACCCCCTGCTGATTTACTCTCCCTTGGTGGACACAAGGAGAGACAGAGCATTGTCAGGGCTCGCCTCGGTGCCTTTAAGAGAATGCAAACAGCTTGGTGGCCTGGACCCAAAGGCCTTTCTTTCCTGTAATGATGACAGCCCTTCACAGTACACACCATAATCAGAGGCCGCCAACAGGGAATGGATTCATCAAAATTCATTTGAGGCCTTTTGGGGTGGGTGGAGGTGGGGAGCAGAGGCAGGCTGGGCTGCCAAGCGGGCCCCCCCCTCCTCACCCCCACTCTTCCAGGTCTCACATCTAGACCAGGTGCATGGGGTCATCAGTTATTTCCAGGTGCTGTTTTTGGTTGGTCACATAAAAAATATCCCTGACAATTCTGAATTGCATGTATAAACCATTTTATGGCTGTTGGTCTTGTTGTTCTCTCCTCTCTTTCGCGTTTTTTTTCCCCCTTCTGAGTATCCCATATTTCCTCCTCTCTGCTGTATACAACATAAACATCTATCTTCTTGGACCATGTATTCAAAAAAAAAAAAGGTAAAGGGAATAGTAAAAATCCAGAGTCAAATGTGAGTGGCAGAGCTATAATTCTTTATGAAGTAGCAGGTAAGATTGATTGTCAAGGGTCAAAAGGCTAGGTCAAACTCCGCTCATTCGTCAGCTGAATGTCATTTTTGTTTTCCCTGTCACCAGATAGCTTAAAAAAAATGGCAACTCCTTCCTCATTATCTGGGACTAGGCTCCTTTTCTGCCATCCAGTATTAATGAAACCCTACTTCAAGCCTGGCCCCGTCTTCTGAGGTCCCCCTGTGTTACCTTCCTTTCTTAAGTGCTACAGAGAAAGCACCACTTCAAAGGCCATTTTCTCTAACAGCCACATGAGAATGGTTTGAAAACACACTCGAGTTCTAACTGTTTGAATGAACAGAAATGTAATTAAATCATAGCCAGGTAAGGCTTGTGATCCAGTGTAATTGGATGGTGGCAATATCTTTGCATCTTGTAAAGAGGAAAACAAAATGAGATGTAATATCTGGAAGCCATCTAAAATTACATGTCATATATAAGGAAAAAAATATTTCTCCTTATAATTACAGCTGGTCACAATGTAATGTGAAGCCTAAAATAATGCATTGATTTTGCTGGGAGTCTAACATGCCATCCACAGAAGGTCAAATGTAGGTTAACACTCTCAAATAATTTCATCTCCAAAGACTCATTTAATTAGTTCGTGTTTAATTTTCCTTAAGTGAAAGAGAATGATGATTAGATGGGAATTAATTTCTGCATTTTTAAGAATGGATCTGCCAAATGTGATAAGTTACCAGCTAAGGGAGGTAACTCGTGAAACACAAATTTATATCCACAGCTTTATAACAGCTTAGAGTTGAAACCTTAAGCAGTGATGATGAGTTCCTTATTTTGTAAACCTTAGTTTTCTACTCTGTGCCTTTAAATATTGTTAGTGCAGAGACCTGGGCCAAAGTGGACTGATAAATCTAGTTTAGAATTTTCTTTAGAGTGGCAAAATGATTTGGACTGATCATCTAATCTTCTCTACAAGCATTTGTAATTTTCATTAACTTAACTTATTCCTATGGGTCAGCAAGTTTATGGTGTGACCCAAGTCTTATATGGGCCAGTGAGTTTTGCTTTGTTTCTATTTCATGATCACAGGTGTATAGTCACCACAGAAAGTCCTGCCACGTATCTCAGGCCAGAAAGGGAGGGCATGGCTGGATCTGTGTAATATCAACACATGATCTTCTTAGGGAGGAAAAATAATGACAAGAGCAAACAAAACTTTCAGTGAAATTCTAGGCTTATTTCAATTTACCAGAAGTGATAATTAACTTTGAATATAGCATCTATTTATTTGGTAGCACAAAATGTTTGGTCCTTGAAAACTGGCCCTCGTAAAGCCATTTACCAGGTTCAGCTTGAAGAAATTGATAAAGAGGAATATGGCACAGCCAGGTTTAGAAGCTGGAATATAAGAGCAAAAAGCTCAGAGAAAAATTCTATAAGGGAGTGGCTGGCAGTGGCGGGGGCTGGCGGGGCGGACAGGTGGAGGACTTGCTCAGGCAGCCTGCAGCTTTTAACCCTGCCCCAGGGAGATGCTGGAGGTGAAAGCTGGGTGAGAATCCTGCAGTGCCCTTTGGATTCTGGAAGGGGGTGGGATGGGGGCAGCCCTGGGGGTGGGGCTGTCCCGAGCGATTCAGGCAGGTCTCCAAAGCGGAGATGGACTATGGGAGAGGACGCCACAACCCAAAATGTGAAAAGGATGAAAAAACCCTAAATCCACATATACAGGAAAGGATCTAACATCAGCTTGTTAAAATGTTACTGTCAAAAACTATACTTTTCCTGAAGTCATTTTTTTTTCTAACTTTGAACGGGTGTTTTACTTGGTAACTTCTAAGAGAAAGAAATGGTGTTGCATTTTGTCACTAGGAATCTTATGTGTATCTTTTGTTAAGTGCCAGTTGCCAAGGCTTCCTGGCGGCTTCCTGGCAGTCAGTACGAAGGCCCACGTTCATGTCGTTAAGATGCCTGAGCAGCACCAGTGACAGCAAATGTGAGAGACACAGTCCGGAGATGACCTAATAAGCCCATGAGGGTTGTCCCGGACTGCAAATAATAATGGAGATGTGGCATCTCTAACTGTAATGACCTAGAGTCCATCTTGTGAGGCTAGGGTACTTGTTCTAATGGACTGCCAACTATTTCGAGCCAGAAATTAAGAGATTATTGGAGAAAACTGTTAAAAACTGTATACATTTTCTTTTAAAAGACCATTTTAATGTGGTTGAATGATCGACAGCCACACTAGAATTGTATACAGCCAGGAACCAGATCGCTGATAGACATTACCAGTGAAAGATGATAGGTAATAGTTTCCATAATTGAATCAAAATGTGAAGAGACCTGGATAGTTTTAATGTGGGCACTAATGGAAAAAGTGTGAAGTCCTGCTTTTGGGTCAAAAAAAAAAAAAAGCTAAGGCTTTACGAATGTAAAACCAGGAAAATTTAACTTAATAGCAGGGCATATGAAACAAACAAAAGATTTCAGTTGATTATAACCCAACAATTGGACATGACTACAAACTGGTCACGTGGTGGGTAGTTTAATGGCTGGAATGGCGTCCGAACCAAGGACACACCCCTTCTGGGCTTTGCTGTCCAGTTTCCCGGTGCTGGACTGCGTGGCCCTGGGGACGTGTAGCTTGTGGACGGCAATACTGGGATAAAGCTGGCTCCAGACACAACTGCCCACGGTGTCTTCCAGAGGCGGCTGGAGGAGACACCCAGGCGGAAGGGATTATGGAGGGAAGACCGCCCACGCCGAATGGGGTTTTGACTAAAAGATCCTAAGGCTGCATATAAGTATCAGTTTTATCGACCAATGGATGTGTAACTTTGAAAGCACTGATCAAGCGTCTTCGATGTGCCAGGCGCTATAATTCTATGAAGTACCTGGTGGTGTCGGCATCCATATGACACGCCGATTCAGCTGCTGTTTCATCGCGTGGTTTTTATTTGGGTAGTTGGAGGATGGATGGCAAACATGTCCCTTTGCTTGCTATGCTGGGTCTGTGCGCCTGTAGGACACGCAGGCTGGCAGGTCAGTAACTGTGGGCTGTTCACCTAAAAAGCATGTCAGTCTTCCCCTTCATCGTGGTTGGAATGAGGTGGAGAAGCAAGGAACCAGCGTTTACTGAGAGCCTGTTCCATGTGAGGCCCTCTGCTGGAAGTTCTGTATGCATTTTCTTTTTTTTATTGTTCTTTGCCCCATGAAACAGGCATTATTATTCCGCCCCCATTACAGATGAGGACGCTGAAGCCCGGAGCAGTGTCTGGTGTCGCACAGCTGATAGGAGGCGGAGCTGAGCTTTCAGTTCAGGTCTGTCTCGATGCAAACACTATGGTCTTTAGCATTACATCTAATTGCCTCTAAGGATAGATAGTCCACTGAATTGTTAACATTATCTCTCACAGTTTAAAGCTTCGATCATAATCAAAACAAAATTAAGTAATTAAAAAACAATTAAAAAGAAAAGAAATTCGAAAGCTGGGTCTTTCTTTTTTAGTGTTTAAAACTGTATCTGCTCTTGATCTTATTTAGGCTTTTTATAGTAATTGCTATGAAGCGAGCCCTTTCCTATTTACCCTATGCATGCCTTTGACTCCAGAATTTCCTAATTAGCAAGCTCCCTACCAACAGGTTTCACACAGGCTCAGTTAACAGACACTGGTTCCAGAAAGCCCACGAGGCCCTGCTGCGTGCAGCCCGGGGCTGGGTGCCCTGGGGGCGGAGAAGCTCAATGCTGTGCCCTCTCTAGGCCTGTGCTTCCTCAATTCCTGTGCCCACAAATCACCCAGAGATTTGGAGAAAATGCAGGTTCTGGTTCAGTAGATCTGGGCTGGCGTCTGGGATTCTCCATTTCTAACGAGGTGATTTTGGAGTAGCAAGGCTCTTGGGAGCCACAGAATGACCACAGACAGGGAGAATTTAGATTAGGTGACTGGCCCTGTGTTTCCTCTGGGCATGTCTTCTGGAATCTGAACGCAAAAGGCAAGACCAAAACATGTCTCAGAGGGAAAAAGCCCTAATTAGAAGAGAAGACAGAAAAACAGCCCATAGCTAACACTTTGGTAGTCCTTCACATACATGAGCATATTTAATCTCCAAAGGGACTCAGTCAGGTTGGTAGATAGACCTTGACTTTCCCTGTTTTTTAGAGGGGTAAACTAAGGCACGGATGGCAGCAAACACAAATTCGGAGTTCTGCTTGCTTTGTGTTGGAAGAGGTGTGATGCATCGAGAGGAATCTAGGGGAGAAGAGTCTGTAACATTGAGGAGGTCTAAAACCATATCACAGACACAATCCTTTAGGGAACTAGGGCATTGAGGCTGGATATATAATTTTATCTTCCTTAAAATTTTCTTCAGAGAGTTGGAAAGCTGTATGTGGAAGGAGAAGTAGATTTATTTTATGTTTATTTGGGTAACCATTGGCAAACATTGCTTGTTGGGTTATTAATCTTGAGAGATGCTCTGCACAAAAAGTGATACTGTGGTCACGGGAAGGTCCCCCTCCTGATACACACTCACAACATCCATCAGTCTGTGAAAGGCTCGGAGAAGTCCCCAGGCAAGCACATGCTTTTGACATCCTTTAAGTTAGGATTTTCATTCTCATTTGACCCCAAGACTCTCTTCCTCTTTAAAAAACAAAAGTACTACTTAACATCCTGTGGAACTAATTAGTATCCTCAGGACACTTTGGAAAATGCTGATGTCAACAGATGAGTTAGGGCCAATGACTAAAGTTTCAGGGAAGCAGATTTCAGCGTAATACAAAGGAGAATTTTTTGCCCAAAGTTATAAACTTCCTATCATCAGGAGTGTACAGGGAGAGGCTAGAAGGTTATCTTTGAGAAAATGTTTAGCATGCCTGGAAAGATACTCCATTTTAAGGAACATGTGGTTGGCACTGTAATAAATCTGGGCTTTGGATTGTCTTATTGATTTTGTTCTGTGATTTGAAAGTAAGATTAAACCACGCTGTGGTACTAAAACAATCACATTAGGAAACAATGTTATAAAAATACTGTAAATAATTATTTTAGATTCACTCTTGAGTTAGTTATAATCCATATGTGCTCCAACCATCTTCTTAGAGAAATATTTCTGTAATCCTTGGCCTGGGGGACAGCTCTAGAGTCTGCATTTATGTGATGTGGCACAGAGACCCGCCTTGTAGGTAAGTGGGATAGATGTGTGCCCATATAAACCATGATTTCAGAAGTCCCCAGCCCCCACTTCTCACTTCCCAGGAGAGTCCTTCTCTCAAGGACTCTCTGCAGGTTAAAGTTCCTTTAACAGGAGAAAAACTGTACAGTCAACAAGTAGAGATGAAACTTCAAGTATAAATGCCAGTGGGAGAAGGAACTCATTGCTCTTATTCACTCATTCATTCATTCATTCACTCTATCAATCAACATTTATAAGCATCCACATGGGCCATGCGCTGGGAATATGGAGCCCAAGCTTGCTTCCTCAGGGAATAAATGCTGATGGCAGCTGCCTTCCTGAAAATTGGTTTGGATATGAGGATGGGGAGGAGGGCTCTGGGTGGGGGAAGGGGTCGGAGGGGTGGCACAAAGGGGAGAACATGGAGTTCCTAGGATTTGAGGAACTTCTACATCTCACAGAGGGGCCAAGGGCCAGTCCTATGAAGGCGTTTTATATCATTTGAGACTCCTTTCCTCTAGGGCTGATAAAGGTATTTATTTTTTTCAAAATCTAACTCACATAATTATTCAAAAGGGTGTTGGTCCCTTAACAGGAGAGTATTTTAGCTTTGCAAAATGTTAAAATCTATACATCTGATACCCAAATTTTAGAAATGCTGCATAGTAACTGAAGCCTGCACAAATATCATTAAAAAAAAAAAAGTTGCATCTATTCCCAAGTAGGAATCCCTCAACCTTTACTACTGGCTAAGGAAACAAATCTCACGTTCAAAAGGCCTTTTTGCTAGCTGATCAGTTGGTCAAAAAACTATGCGTGACTAAGACACCAGGTATGACAGATACAGTGGCCACCTGTCCTAGGTTTCTGGGGAAGTCTTACAAAACATACTGTCTCATTGTTAGTGTATGCGTGCCTCCTACAGATAACCAAGCATGGTATCAGAGTTTTTGGTGCAATATATGATATTTGGAGGAAAGAGTTATATCACAGGAAGTCAAAGATGAGTTACAATCCTTGCAGCAGGAAAATCCAATAAATACAGCTGTGACAAAGGAGAAAAAATTGTTGACTTGGGATCTGAAGGCCAGGGAGTGAGATCCAGGCCTTGCCATGTTCTGTATGACCAGGACAAGCCACCACACGAAATGGATTTCCTTGTCTGTAAATGGGAGGTTTTCTTTTATAAGGGACCCACACCAACCACTGTGAGGTTCAGAAGTGATGGGAAGGCCGTGGATGAACTGGAATCACTTTGCACGGACCTCACAAAGCTGGCCCCAGCTGCCAAGAACACCCCCTACTGTGGACCTGGGCCATGCAGGTATTGGAGGCTACATATATTATGATCTCATACAGTCAGAGGAGGAGGAGACGGCCCCTGAAATGATTACTCTCATAGTGTTACCAACCCTGACTGAATTTAACTTAACTTAGGGGAAAAAAAGATATTTCTTATTCCTGGAGTAGCATGGAGAAACCCAAACCTGTTATGATTTTAATGTTGAGTACTTCCCAAACAGCAAGCATTGGAAGGATAGCACACAGAAAGAGATGTGTGGTTCTCCAAAGGATATGTATCTTATTCCCCCTCAGAAGGCAATATCACTACATTAAAGAACAAAGAAAATTATATGTTAACTGCTACAATATGCTGTGGCCAAGCATGTCAGTATATTTATGAGCAATTTATAATTTGAATGGTTTTCCAGACAGCTGGTCATATGTACATTTAAGTCGTAATAATAACCTGTCAGGAGAAATTTCCTATAGCACATTTATTGGGGAAAATGTGGGTAAGCGTGGCAGCCTTTTCAAACACAACCAAATCCCTTTATCTTGTGAACACTACCACCACAGCTGCCAAACCCACGGATAGCCCAGAGCTCATAAGGGTTTATTGTATCCCCATCTTGTAAATTTGCTCCCCACTGTGAAGACTTTGGGCTACCTGGGCTGTGTTAAATGCAATCAACCAGCTCTCCAACACATGTACTAAAGATCTATTTTAATCATGTGCATGCAGGGAAACTTTATCTCACTACCAAGTCTCTCTTACAAAGGAATTTCCTGATTTCCGGAGACCGTGGGATCCTGATGATGTGGGTAGGGCTTGGATGGTGATGTGGGGAAAAAGCTCAGACTTGGAGGCACATAGATGGATTTGCATCTTGATTCCATCATTCACTAGATGTGTGCTTGGGCAAGTCACTTAAAAGGTCTGAACTTTTGTATCTTCATCTGCAGCAATTGCAATAATAATGCATATCTTATATTTTGAGAGGGTATAGGTGCTAAGTTTTTCACAGGTCAAGAAGGAAAATGAGTTATGTGTCTTTTGGCTGTGCTATTCAGAAACTCTGTCCGTGTTTAATGTACAAAGTATGTGGATGTTGGGAATGAGTTAAATTAAAGTAAGCTTAAAAAGTTATGATTTGCACAATACCCCAAGGGTGGAAACAACCCAAGGGTCCATTGATGGGTAATGGATAAACAAAATGGAAGAGATACCAAAAGGGAATATTATTCAGCCTTAAAAGGGAAATTCTGACACATACTACAATAGGGATGGACCTTGGAGACTTATGCTAAGTGAAAAAAAGCCAGACCCAGTAAATTTTATGTCATGTTACCGCAATTAAAAAAAAGACATGAAAAATAAAAAAGTCACGATTTGTAAGCGAATCTACTTTCGTACATCTTGCATTCTCTGTTTATTTCCCTGTTATTCTCCATTAGTAAATACTGAAAGTTTAAGAAGATGTGTTTATCTTGCAAAGAGTCCTGTAGTGCAACCCTAAGAGATTTTATTGGATTCTAACAAGATCATGAGTGTCTGGGAATTCACTGGTATCTGCCAACTGGGGACGATCAACGCATTTTAGGGTCCTGAAAGAGTATTGGAGGATCACTTTGTAGGCAAAGATGTCTTTACTCATGGTCTCTCTCAGTGCTTCAGTTCTGAGATTCTAGTGAAGTCCCAAAGCAATCAGCATGTTTACTGATACTCTCTTGGTTGCATTGTCTTATGCTCACTTATGTAGCTTTCTTCCTCCATCATATTGTTCAATTATCTAGTGTGAGCTTTCAGTGAAACAACCCACCTCTCCCACTTCACTGCCCCCTTAAATTACCTATGAGAAATATATCAAATACACAATTTCAGAAAGTAGTCATAATTATTCCCAGTACCAATATGCAACTGTAATTGCCTTTTCAGCAATTTCCAGAAGCAATTGAAAGGAGAGTAAGTCCCAGAGGCATGGTCCATTTGAATCTTTATCTTTGGGCTTCTATTATATCTCAGGGGCATAGTTTCAGATTCTGGGGACCCTGAAGGCCAGCTGTGAATGCTTGAGGGAGAGGAGGGGAAGACAGCAGCATCGATTATCTTTCCTTTAGGAAGCACACATGTTCAGTTGCCTGTTGTGGACCCAGGGGCTGTCCCTGAGAGCGCAGAGAGCAAGCCCTTGGAGAACACCGTGGGACAGCATGGGCTTCGCACTTCCTGGACTTAGCATTTATTATTTCTCATTGGTTGAATCAAGTTCCCCCCAATATATATGTTGAAGCCCTAACCACCAGTCCCTGGAAATAATGTCTTTACAGAAGTAATCAAGTTAAAATGACATCATTAGGGAGATCTAATCCAATATGACTGGTGTCCTAATGCAAGGGGACATTTGGGCACAGACATGGACACACACAGAGGGAAAAAAGCCATATGGAGATGGAGGATGAAGTGAGGAATGCCAAAGGTTGTTCACAAACACCAAAAGCTAGAAGAGGGAAGGGAGGCTCGCCCTACGGTTTTCAGAGGGAGCAAGGTCCTGCCATCTGCATTCCTAGCCTCCAGAACTGTGAGACAGTGAATTTCTGTTGTTTTAAGCCACCTTGTTTGGGATACTTTGTTACGGCGGCCCTAGAAAACCGATGCATTATTTATTTCCTTTCATTTCTGCACCCACTCTCTGGGCCTCATGTTATGCATTTATCTCCTGTTTTACAGATGTGGAAACTGAAGCCCAGAAAGGTAAAGACTAGAGCAAAAGTCACATGAGTGTCGCGAGACCCTGTAGGCAAGCGCTGCTTAGGGTGTCAGGGAAGGTTGGCTGGTGGCACCTGAGCTGGGCTTGTAATGCGAGCAGAGTTTGCCTGGTGGAGCAGGGATGTGGTCCAGCTGATGTGAAGAGGATGCTGGCAGTAAGGGAAGTTCTGGATGACTGGAATATAGGATGTGCGGCATGAAGGGGCATGAGGGGGGATTGGAAAGCATGGCTGGAGCCCAAGTCTGAATGGTTATGAGTGTCATGCTAGGCAGTTGGGAGAGACCAGAGCCAGTGGGGAGCGGCTGGGTGGCGGGGCAGTTCCTATCCCATAAGGCTGTGAGAGGGGCCTTAGGAGCAGGCAGGGAATGTGGGTGCTATTGCAGGACAGAAACAGCAAGTGAGGGCCCAGCGGGTGGGAAGTGGTTGGAAATGAGGGGGAAGGAGGTTTGAGACAGTTCCCCAGCCTGAGGGGCCCTGGATCGTGATGCCTTGGCTGACAAAGGGAATACACAGGATGAAACGCACAAAAATGTGACTCGGTTGAGTCACACACGGCCCCCTGGAGGCTAGTGTGAGGAAGGAGCACAGACCCAGGGCCCCTCAGTGAAGGCGCGTCCCTGAGGTGGACAAGCAAAGGGTTACCCATGATCCAAAAGAAGGGGACTCTGCCGCGTGGACCAGAGCGAGGGAAGCACAAGTCGTTAAGCACTGGCATTAGTGAGCGGGGTCCCTCCATTCTCTATCTTCTTTTCATGAAGGACAGGAAGCTAAACAACATGGGAACCTGGGTCGTGTGGACTTTGTTTGAGCTCTGTGGAGAAGGAGCAGAACAGGTGAGCAACTCCCCTCAGCCCATACCACACAGAAGGTGGCCGGAAACAAGCTCAGTGTCATTGGCTTTGCTCCCTGGACCCAGCTGTGCGGAGTGACCTGCAGTGTCTGACCACAGTCTAATACAGAGTGTCCAGAGGCTATCTCAGGTGTGGTTCTGAAATAGGTTTCACGCCCTTGCCCAGAGGTCCTCTTGCGCACGGACCTAGAGGAGCTGTTTCTCACCCGCAGACCCCCTGCTCTGCCCTACAGCTTCCCTAGGAGGCTTTCTTCCCAGCCATAATGGTGGCCCCCGTGAAAGTCCGTGAAGGGAAATTCAAGCAGGGCATCAGATCTTTCCCTCTCCCTGTGTCTGTTCAGCTCAGTGAATGACGACAAAGGCTCTGGGCGTCTAGATGCTGTGCACGGCCCCAGGGCTGAGATGCGGGCACCGCTGCCCAGAGCCTCAGTGCCGTGAGTTTTTCTGATTACGTTGATCCATTAGCTGGGGGATTTGACAAACAGACCTTCCTATCTACTTTTGTTTACTTGAAATTATACTGTTTCTTAAATCTTAGTTATTGTTTTTCCAATTGAAAGACACAGTTTCTCCAGAAGCACAATGCTGCTAGCTATGTTTTGAGAAAGAATTTTATATGTGACTGGTTCAAAGTAAGTGCTAGTTGGAAACAATAAATATTTGGGTGAGTGGTTTGAAGATGAAGTGAGGGGGTCGCCACACTCCTGATCACAGCTGTTATTTCTGTTAAGCCAGCTGCATGTGTTGCAAGCATGCCAAGTTGTCATATCTATATGGTTATTATTCATATTCTTCATTATTTTACCCTTCACAGTTTGTAAGTGAATTTCCAAGGAGTGCTTTAACTATGTAATCTTTTACTCATTTATGTTGTTTTCATTGTTTATCACTACAGTTCTGATGTCTAGCTTCTCTGGTATAGCTTGTGAAAGGATTCCTCCCACCCCATTAATTAACACCCCCATCAACTCGCAATTTATCTTTTGTGTGTGTGAGCATGTTTAAGTTCTACTTTCCTAGCAAATTTTAGTGATACAATAGTGTTATGAACTCTAGTCACCATGTTTCACATTAGATCCTCAGACCTTATTCATCTCAACATAGATTTCTATAAACTGGAATCTTCTCTAATTCTTCTGAGGCAGCAAAAGGTGTAATATTAGGAAAGTAGCTGACAAGTCGTCGTCTACTGGAATTAGTGGAGGAGAGGACTAGTGAGTATCTGTTCTTCCTTTGCTGGCAGGCTTTTTTTTTTTCTTTTTAAATAAACTCTAGACTGTATTTGGCTTTTTTTCGGTTTTACCGGTAATGTTCTCTTTCTGTTTCAGGCTGCAGTTCAGGATACCATGTCACACTGAGTTGTCACATCTCCCGGGTCTCCCGTGCTCTGTGACAATTTCTCAGTCCTTCCATGCACTTTGTGACCTTAGAATTCTGAGGAGGGCTGGCTAGGTGTCCCGTAGGATGGCCCCCAATCTAGGTTTGCCTGATGTTTTTATTGTGATTCCACAGGTCAGGGTTTTTGGAGGGAATACCACGGAGGCAAAGTGCTCTTCCCAGGGCGTCCTTGGAGGAGGCGCATGACATCTACCCAGCATTACTGGGGACGTTAACCTCCATCACTTGGTTAAGGTAGCGTTTGCCAGGTTTGTTCACTGACTGCAGCATGATTTTCCCCTTTTTGGATTCTGTTCTATGGAGGTGAGTCACAGAGTCCAGCGCATCCTGGGGGCGGGTGTGGTAAGGCGAAAGGGCAGAATTAGGCTCCACCTCCAGGAGGCAGGGCATGCAAATCTCTATGTGTTATTTGGAATTTTTCTTTAAGGATAGTTTGAGACTCCTTTTTTCTTCTTATCTCTGACTTGCCTGGGTTAGGATTTAAGGGTTTGGGGTTAACATCCGGCAAAGAATCATAGTCCCTTACTTTCCCCATCATCTACTGCTCTTTCATTCCCTAAAATGTTTGTACTTTGCTTAAAGTCAACTTTCATTCTCATTATCATGGAATTCCAGAAGGAAACCAGTGGCTCTAACTTTCTCACTGCTTCTTGTCTAACTAGTGTTGAGTTTGCTGCTTGGTCAGCAACGTCACCTAAGTGCTCACAAATTCCTCTCCTCCTTTTAGAAATAATTTGGAAAAGGAGAGATTTTTTTTTTATGACTAAATAAATTACCTTTAAGGATTGTCCTTTATTCTTAAAAATAGGTCTTTCTAGAAGCGAATAATAATGAATCCAAAAATAAAATATGGCAAATGATTCATATTTTTTGTTGATGCACAATTCACTGATGTTTGGGGTACTCGATCTTGAAATTTAGGCATAAAGAATGTTTGGTGCTGGAATACTTAGCTTGTTTATTTTCAGATCCAAATTCAACAAAAAGTTCCTCCTTTCCCACCCCAACCCAAAGCTGAGCTAAGTAGGCATTTGGTCCTATTCATTTTATTTATTGGGTTCCTACTGTGCCTCTGGTCTCGAGGGCAGTTCTTGGATTCACTGAAGAATGACACACAAGTCTGCAGGGACTTTCAGGTTGGTAGGGAAGGAAGACACATCAGCAGAGATGTTCAGTGCTCCTGGTGAGTGCTGGCTGGAGTGTGTGCCCTATGTGCTATGGGGGCGCAGGGGAGGGTCGCGGGCCTGGAAAGAGGAGACTGGACAAGGCTGGGTGGGAAGACTCCCAGCAGCTGCTGTGATGGAAGTGCAGTAGGAGTCGGCCTGGACTCTGTCTCTCTCTGTTGTAGCTGGGAGGGAGTTCAGTTGACTAGTTATTAATACATTTCTGTTTGGTATTTAACTCATTTCTATTCATGCAGCTAAAGGCTGTATTTTCTTAAAACCCACAGAACAGCTCCTTCCCTATAACCCTGGGTTATTTCTGGACCTCCCACAAACTGTCTACATAGTCATTTTAATATTTAAATTTATCTCCATGTCTATCACCTGAATTTTTTCAGAAGCACTAGCTTATTTGTAATCTGAGCGAACGACCATCACACACATATATATTCACGGATACCAGTTCCTCATCCTCTTCGTAACCTTATGGATCAAATCATCCCAGCTTCCTACTTGATCAGAAATAATCAAATCTCTCAGTTTGTTTTCTTCCACAGCAAATTGGTTTTCCTGAAAACGTTTCCATTTCCAGGATTTTTAGTTTCAAAAAAAGGAAAGGCAAGAATAAAATCAATCAAATGACCAGTTGAAACACTCCTGGATTTCTCACCCCCACATTACAGCAAATTATCCCTCCTGGCGGAAATAACGTTTGGAAATGAGCATTTGGGCATGTCACTGATGGAAAGTTGTGGCACGTGGGGCAGGTCTCCTCAGCCACGAGAGGGGAAGTTGGAAAAGCTCATGCTGCTGGGATAATCGGCTGCTCCCTGCGGGTCCTGCAGCTGCCAGAGGCACTTGTACGGGCACTCTGCCAGCGCTCGGGCGTCTCTGATTTCCTGACTATAGGGACTGCTCCCTGGTCATAAGGGCTATTTGTTTCACTGATTGAACAAAGTCCCTGGATTTCTTTTGCAAAAGAAAGAAAGAAAGAAAAAAAAAAAAGCAAAACAAAACCAACCTGGAAGATTTTCCTCTTGCTATTCATTGAGGTCTGGGGTCAGCACATTGTTTACTTAAAGTGCCAGAGGGAAAAGGTTTTAGGCTTTATGTTTCTACAGTCTCTGTCATTGAGTACCAGCACAGCCGCACACAATATGTAAATGAATGAGTGAGGGTGGATTTCAATAAAACTTTATTTATGGATACCAAAATTTGAATTTCATATAATTTTTGTGTGTCATGAATTATTCACCTTTTGATTTTTTTTCAACCATTGAAAAATATGAAGACCATTCTTAGCTCAGGGGTGTGCAAAAGCAGGGTTGGGCTGGGCTTGGCCCACTGGCTGTTGGCACACCCTTGATTTAAATGAATGTAAGGACGCCCCCCCCCAGCTGGCCTCAGGACAACCGTGATAAAGGTGTTCCTCTTTGTTCTGTGGGGTCCTCGGGAAGGAAGGGGTCATGGAAACATTGAAAGAAAACATTTTACAGGTGAGGAAAGCAAGTCTCAGAGCAGTTAACTAGCTCACCTGAGATTTGGTGACTAGTTGGGACCAGAATACTGGTGTTTTGACTTTCTACTCTAGGAGTCTTTCTATTAGTCCACGGCTCAGAGAATGTAAGCGAATGGAAAGGAAAATGAATTTTGTGTGGCACTGTGACCCTCCAAGCTTTACAGTGACCAGCAAGGATGGATGTCTCACCATAGCCTGATTTAACACACGACAGGACTCAGTCTAGGCAGGGAGGCTCTGAAAGTAAACCCCCTGCTCACCCTCATTGCCTGTGGAGGCACGTACCACTTGCTTCTCTCCACCCCACTGGAGAAGGGAAGAGAAGAAAATCAGCCATGACAATAATAACAGGCACTGTGTGCTAAGTACATTTCCTAGAGGCAAGAAAGCATATGTGATAAAAGCATGATATCCGAAGTCAGACTGCCTGGATTCAAGCCCAGTCCCTACCCCGTGTTCCCGATTGGACCTTGGCAAGTTCCCTTTCCTTTCTGGGCATCATCAGCCCTTGTGCATAAGGTGCTTAAGCTGGAACCTGGTGCATTTGTAGGTGTCTGCTCTCTCATCCTTGAAGGCAGGCACTAAGTACGTGCCACATGCAAGGACACTAAAGCTTGGGCCAGAGACTTGCCCGAGGTCCTGCCAACTAGAATCTGAGGCCAGGTCTGCTCATCGTCTTCCCTGGGATGCTGCCCTGTGTCCCCTGAAATGAGCAGGGGCTGCCTGGAATTCCCCGCCCCGACTCTGTCCTGGCTTCTCTCTTAATGTTTATTGTTTCAACTACAATACGGATAAGCCTACCTCCTGTTTTTGAAAGCATGTCGAGAGCTCATTTTGCCTTTGTCCGGGCACTGAGAGGCCAGCTTTGGTGGGTCTGGAAGGAGGCAGCGTGATTCATTTTACCTACTTTCCCTTATCTTTGATGGACTTTACAATGGCAGCCAGAATACAGTCACTATGGCCTGTGGCTATGTGACTCTCACCCTCTGTTGTCTCATTGTTCCATGCGAACAATACCTCAAAGAGCACAGAGTGTCTCTAGTTTGCACCAAGAACTGAACATAAAGCCCAAGGTGGGCTGTGCTTGGGGGCCTCCGAAGGAGAAGATGTGCCAGGCAACCAAGTCCTGCCTCAAGCTCCCGAAGAGGAGACATCCTGGGGAGATGGATCCTGGAGCCTGAAGTAAAAGGAGCTGATGGGAAAGGAGAATCATGTAAAGGGGGAGAGGATGCATGATGAATTAAAGGGGCAGCTTGCCCCCGGCTGGCCAGCTTGCAAAGGCCAGGCTGGGCCTCCAGGCCAGGGAACCCTCTGCATTGGCCAGAGGGCCCTGTCCCAGGGCGTGGGGTGCCCCAGGGGAACACTCAGACAACTCGAGGCCTCCCTCCTGACCCCTGAAGCAAATGCTTCCCACAGCTGGGGGAGTCATCCAGGAAGAGTCAACATTACATGGCAACGAGGTAACCCCCCGGCCCTGGGGACGCCGGCACCACACCTGGCTGGTCCTGAAAGCTGTGACAAGGAGCTTCACTCCTTCCTCTGGGCCAGTAGGTCTCTGCCACAGCAGGCCCACTGCCCACTTCTTTGTAACAAATATTTTGTAACACCTCCTGAGTTTCCTGAAAGGAAACAGTGTAACCTACCTATGCACATAGTTTCTAAAAAAAAAACCAAGAAAAAAAAACCAATGTAATCTCTCAATTTTATAAATGAGAAATTAAAGGAAGATAATTTATGAGAATGCCCCAACCCCGCTCGCCCCGCACACACACACACCTATTGCCTTCTGGAAAAGGTCTGGGCACGACTGTACCAAGAGACAAAGTGAAGCAGCCTGATTCTTGTTCCTATAGGTGGCGGCTCATGAAGATTATGCCATTAACAGATGACGCAGGAGCATGACTAGTGATGTAAATACTACCAGCAAGTGGTGAGCTGGAGGCTTTCTCAAAGCAGTGAAGACTTGGTAAATCTGGTGGCAAAGCTGAACCAAACAAAGGTCAGGCCTCTCTGGATGTTAGCATCAGGTAATTGCCCTCCTGGAAAATTCAATGTGTATTAAACTCTGTACAAAATTAGTTCTGGTGGAGAACTAACTCTATACATTTGACAATCATGCTGAATCAGGTAACTCCTCGTTCTGAGTGAATGGAAAGGCTAGCCCGTGCTTTGCAGGACGTTAGCTTCTCTGTCCTCCACTTACATGGGATATGAAGAGGCAGAGGAGCTCCTTCTAAGCCCGGCCATTTGGAGTGCCCTGTAGACACTTCTGCTCGAGCGACTTAACAGCAGTTCCACGTCTTTACTCACAAACATCTGCTGGAAGCCATGGCTCACCTTCTTCCTCGGTGCGCTGTGTGTGACCACCCCCTTCGCCGGTGTGAGCCGTCACGTCTCCCGATATGTTTCCTATGACTAGCCCACAAGCACTAATACTCATAAAGATAACATCAGGCAGGTCTAAACTGGCACCAATTAGTGTCCCGGCACTGAAATTCCAGCTCGGGTGGGTGCAGAATGGGCCTGTGATTTTATTTTATCTACTTTCCATTATCTTTGATGGACTTTACAGCAGTAACAAAATCACAGACCATCTGGCATGTGACTCCATGACTTTCACACTCTGTTGCCCCATCTCCCTATGCAGACAACACATAAAAACATGGAATATTATCTCAGAGGCTGGAATTGAGAAAGTCACCAAGAGCTGACGATTCTCTGGAATTAATATATTTTAAAGAGAAACCCAGTGATGCTGTAAGATGCCCGTAAGGACCAACATCAGAAACCTCTTCTGTTCAGACTGTATCCACGAGCAAGCTGTGTATCAGTCACCTGATTGAAAGACCTGACAGATGGACAAAGGGCTTGGGCAGGGAAAACCTCACATTATGAATAAATTAAATATTGAAAAATCCTCTGAGAAGGGGAATTAGAGTGTTAGCAGACCAGCGATACGGTTAATGATATGTGCTCAATTAAGCTTTAAAACTGTTGTGAACCGTCATAGCTAGTACCTATCATTAGGAATACCATTTTACAGAGGAATAGCTGTGTCACTTGAAAAATAGCTTTTTCCAAGTGACACAGCTTATGGAAGTTACTGGGATTCTCTCTGTGTCAGGCTGTTCACAATCGGACCTTCACAGGATGGGCACGACGGGCACAGATGGGGGGTCCTGGCCGCCTCCTCAGGGCCTGGCTCACGCTTGGCTCAGAAGAGGGCTCAGTGAACATTTATGGAATGCATAGATGAATTAGCGCATGGACAAAGGAAAATAGGGGTGCTCAAAGGCTGTGAGAACTATAGAAAATGACACTTGGATACCTGAAGAACAGAGAATCCAGGAGCCCAATTCACTTTTTTTTTCTACAATATAATTTTAAAAATAGACTTATTTTTCAGGGTAGTGTTAGGTTCACAAAGAAAGGCACAGAGATTTTCCATGTGTTCCTCTCCCCAGTCTTGCATGGCCTCCCCTTTATCGACATCGCCCACCAGAGGACGCATTTGTTACAACTGATGAACCCACGTGGACATATCATTATCTCCCAAAGTCTGTAGTTCTCATTAGGGGCACCTGGTGGTGTGCATTCTGTGGGTCTGGACACGTGTATAACCATGCGTAGCCACCATCATAGTATGCACAGAGCAGTTTCACTGCTCTGAAAACCTCTGTGTTCCATCCCTCCACCCCAAACTCCTGACGACGACTGACCTTTTCACTGTGTTCACAGCTTTGCATTTTCTGTGTAATCGGAATGTGCAGTATGCAGCCCTTTCAGATCGACTTCTCTCACTTCGTAATATGCATTTAAGTTTCCTCCATGTCTTTTCATGAGTTGATAGCTCATTTCTTTTTAGCACTGAATAATATTCCATTGTCTGGATGTACTGCAGTTTATTTATGCACTCATCTACTGAAGGACATCTTGGCTGCTTCCAAGTATAATACAGTTTTCAGTGTGTGTTCTTTTTCTTATTCCTCATCCTCCTCACATACCGTTTACTCACTTCTTATTTTCAATTTGCCTCTTCTTTAGTTTTGTATGGTTCTACCATTTTAGTCTCCCATTAGGCCTTTCAGCAAGCACACCACCCCAGTCCCCATCGAAACAATTCTTGGTCATGATAAGAATAAAATACGAGGCACCCTGCGTTCAAAAGATGGAATCTTCATTTCAAAATCACTACAGGGAAATGTGAGGGCTCAACCGCAGGGCTGGGCTGAAGGTGAATCCTGAAGACCAGATAAAGCGTGCAGACGAGCAGGGCCTGAGCGTTGCCCCCTCTGTGACTTCCTGCAGAAATCAGCTCACCCAGGAGCTCTTTGCTGATGATCTATGACATCCCGGTGGTCTGCTGCACAGTGATGTCTCATGACCTTGAACCCTTTCCCTGGTCAGCGCTGGCTTTTATCCGACTCTGCTCACATGGATGTCTCCCCAGCCCCAATTAAATTTCTTTTGGACACTATTTAACTATAAACATTTCATTTAAATTTCTAGGGGATGTTTGCCAAGGGAACTCAACTGCTGGGTGAGACCCAAACCCAGATAGGTTCCAATCTGTGAAAAGGGACTTAGGAATCACAGTGTCTTCACAGAAATTCTTCCTTGCCGGAGGGGTGGGGGGATGAGGCAGTGTGCTACATCTGAAAACCCACACTTTGAAGGAGAAGGGAGACCAGCTCTCCCTGCCCCGTTATTACTCCATATTTTGACAGTTAGAAAATGTATGGACTTTGAACATGAAGGGTTAAACAGACTTTAACTGATAAGGAGAATTCTTCCTGGAAACTCCTTGGAGACACTTGCAATTAATTTGATCTTCTTCAGTCATTAACTCAGCCCCACAGTGAGTCGTCTGCCCGCTGCTCTATTAATTCACTGGAGATCACTTCCTGGGATTCATTTAGTTAAGGAGCACTGTTGGATTACATTTTAAAACCCTTAAAACTGGTTGTAATTGATGTCTGTTTATAGAAGCTTACTTTAATGGAGTGAAAGTGAGATGGAACTCTGTCTGGCAGCCTGCGAGGCCTTACTGCCTAAAGCCCAGCTTTGGGAGTACTGAGGTGAATACAAATCACGGCGGATTAAAATAAACTATTATTTTAATCTGGATAATAAGTTCTACAAGGGAAGTATTTCACTTGTGACGACATGAGGAACTCATGTAAAATGGCATGCTCCTCTCGGAATGTACATGTGAAAGTGTAAATGTGTCTACTTTACTTTCAAAGGGACTAAACACAAGTAATGATGCCGCGGGTTAGATTTCATGAAGAAAATCTTTGGGTGTGAGATTTTGTGGGACTCTGGTTTTCTCCCTGAAGGAACTCAGGGTAGAAGAGTAGTAACACCCATCAAGCCTTCTCCAAAGCCAGCCTGGCTTCCGACACACTCAGCAGGCCTGCCTGGCTCTGGGTAGGCCGCTGCAGAGACTAAGTGCCTGGTCCCCAGGCGTGTGCTTCCTCTCCCAGGACTCAGAACCAGAGGGTCAGGCATTTTACTAAGGGGATATGGAGAGTGTCTTTATTTTGTCAATACAATAGTATATCGAGAGGTACACATT
Organism: Phataginus tricuspis; assembly: GCA_029783875.1. Classification (NCBI taxonomy): domain Eukaryota; kingdom Metazoa; phylum Chordata; class Mammalia; order Pholidota; family Manidae; genus Phataginus; species Phataginus tricuspis. Next base: position 4,972,516 of record JAQQAC010012171.1, on the reverse strand, counting down.
CTGAATATATCTGACCTTTACCATTTATTTTACCAGGTAGGCTTTTCTCTGCGTGGCCAAACTTTACCTTTCCTTCAAAGTGCACCTCAGGGCCTAATGACCTCTCTAATAATCCTTCTCTGGCCACGCCTGACAAGAGGGCAAATACTTTTTTGCTGTACAGACATTTGCAGTTTTCCAATCAATTTTGGATATCTTCTTGGACTTAATCTTTAGAATAATTATTTGTGGTACATGGGGAGTGTGTGTGTATCTACACACACGTTTATCCACACATACACACATATACGTACATGCTCTGAACACCTAGATTATGTATTGAATGCATTATTTACTTATTTACTCATCAAGTTAACATACAAAGAATATTAAATAGGTGGCAGGCTCTATGCTAGGTGCCAGAGTTACAGACTCCCTGCCAAGTGAGCAGAAAATCAGCAAATGGGCACCAGGTGCCAGACTGAGGGATGGACTGTGCAATGGAAATGTCTTTGTGTAGATCTTTATTCCATTTATTCCACAAGCACTGGTTGAGGACCTACTATGTGCCAGGCCCTGCTCTAGGTTCTGGGGCTACAACAGTGCAGTGAGCAAAGCCCCTGCCCTCAAGGAAGTCACACTGGGGTGTGGGTGGTGGTGCTGGTGGTTGGGAGCACAGACCATAAACAATGGTGTTCAATATATTGTCAAGTTGTGATAAGGGCAGTTAGGAAACATGAAGTGGGGGAGGGGACAGAGCGTGTGTGCGTAGGTGTGGGGCAGTTCTGTTTTAGGAAGGGAAGCCAAGACCCTTCTGAGGAGGTGAATAAAGTGAGGCATGAGCCACGTGAATTTGCGTGGGAAGAAACTGCCAGAGAGCGACTAGCCGGGGCTCAGAAAGGCACCCGCACTGCTGTGTTTGGCTAACTGTGTATATATCTAGTGGGTTTCACCACTCAGAGGCCCATATAAATTATATCAGAATTTCTGCTTTTGACTCTAGTTTTCTTTATTCAGTACACTGCATCCCATAGATAGCCACATTTTATAACCATGTGTATCTTAATTAAACAAACATATCACTCCTCTGATTGCCACAGGTCACTTAAGTTCAGGATTAAAGGCACAGTTTGAGGAATACATTCAATGTAAGATGCTAAATGAAAAAAATCCCTGACTGCTAGAGAAAATGTCATGTAGACTTTAAAAAATATAGACACCAGGTATATATATGATTAGATAAAACACTGGAGGGAAAAACACCAAAACATTATCAGTAGTTAACTGAGTTCTAAGATTCTGAGTGACTTCAAAACAAGATTTTAAATTAGTAATACTTAAAGAAGAAAGAAGGAAATAAAACATATTCCTTAATCTCGTGGTAAATTAGGGGTGATTCCAGTTACTTTTAAATACTTTTCTGCATTTTTTAAATTTTCAAATTGTTGATATATGTCTTTATAATAATTGAAAGCGCACAAAAGAGGTCTCTAAAAATGTGATTGAATTTCTGGGGACAGCGTGTGGTTTCACAACAAGAGGAAACAAATTGCCACAATCATCTTTAACGTGATCTCATATCAGATGAGCTGAACACCGTACCTTAGGAAAACCCATAGAAGCTAGGCTGTTCTCAGTCAAATAAAAGTGAAGGGAAATGGTGATTTTCTGAGCAATAGAATTCTTATTGTCAGGTGAGAAGGGAAAAGGAGTTGGGTACTATCACAGAAAATGCACTGGGTAATTTTGTTAAGTATATGTTATAGGTTCCAGTGCATTTTATATTTAAAAAAAAGTCTGACTCCATGATTCATATAGGCTGGGAAAAAAAATCCCAAAACTGTTATAAATAAAATGCATACCATAAGACTTGAAAGTAAAGAAGTTTTTGTTCTGATATAAGAATTCTACCTATTTCTGAGTTGATAACTTTAAAGATTTCCCACTGTGATGCTGATCAGCATATTATGATGCCTTTTTGAAGTATTTAAAAAAAAAAACCTAGTTATTTATTTTAAAAAAGGAGCACAAAATTGCTCCCCCCAAAATATGGGTTTGGCATTTGTACACTGAAGAGTTAACAGTGATCCAGTGTGCAGTGCACCACTGAACTTCTACTAATATCAAAGCACTCTGGGAAAAAAAAAATCTAAAATTGAGCCCAAACTAGCATCTGCTGTGACTCTAGCCTCTGACAACGGGCACGAGCCCATTGGGGCAGTTGAGGCACCACTCATTCCTGACCTGTTTGGCTGTCCTTTTTCCAAATCTGACTATTGGCAGTTGGGTCTCTTCCTCTTAATGTTCCACTGAGGCCTAAAAACAACCCTGTTTTCCCACCACAAATGGGAACATTTTGAGCCACTGTTTCCATCTTAGCTATGCAAGGTATGAACTTGTATTTGGCCATAGACTTATTTAAGGTGAAAGGTTTTGAACCTCTAAAGTTCTCCCCAAAACGATACTGTTCAGCAACTCTTTTTGGGGCCCCAGACCCCTTTCCAGCACTACTCCACCCTCTGCATTGGCTCTGGAAACAGCCAACTCAGACAGTGCATTTCAAGCTCTCCCTCCCATACTGAGTCCCACAAGGCCTTAAAGTAAGACGAGAGAAAATATTGAATATATTTTAGATTTACTGGTTCATTTCCTTTATAGCTACTCTGACTTCTTAAAGACATAAGTACTAGTGAATTTTCTGGTTAAGCCAATCTGCATAAATATGACAAAAATAAAAACTCCCTTTCCTGAATAGCCTAGTATGAAACAAATCACAGAACTATAGAGATGAAAAAGACCTTAGGGATCACTAGCTCCATTTTGCCAATTCTTAGAGGAGAGAGGACAGCAGAGTGTAGTGTGATCAGGTCCAACTTCAAATGCTGCCTCTTCCACTTAATAGGTGAGTGGCTTTAAGCAAATTAAACATTCTGTGTCTCAGTTTCCTTGTCTGTAAAACAAGGTTAATAACAGCACCTACCTGAGGACTGGAGGGAAGATTCAGTGAGATACTCTAAGCAAATGGGTGAGAACAATGCTTTATAAAAGTGAGGTTCAGAAAAACTGGTTTCTCAAGATAGTCAAAAATGGGATGTTAACTCCCAGCATATAGAGACATACATATCATGGCTTGGAGAAGTACTAAAAGGTAATCATTGGAATTTTATGCTTAATAAAGTGACATAAGGAATTAGGAGAGACGTCAGGGAGGAATTTGACATTTTGAGGACACCTGACTGAAGGAAGAGCTGGTGAAGAAGGCAGAGCGTCCAGTTATAATATGTTCCCTGCAGGACAGTCATGTTGGTTGAGTCCTGGCTGGTTGTGGAATTAGTGGTCTAAGAACCTTTGCCTAGAATTGTCTCCATGGCAGCTGTTACTGTTGGCTGGAGAAGGCAGGAGGCAGACTTGTGGTGTGTGTGTGTGTGTGTGTGTGCACAAGCATGCATGCACATGGGCTCCCAGCCCCACTGGCATCCCTTGGGGCCGAGACTGCAACTATGCTCACAATCTGGTGAAGCCCTGGGCATCTTCTGCATAGTTTATAACAAAGCTGGGAGCTGGGGTGGGCAAATGGTTGACATGAGCCCTCCACAAATTTCCCAGGGGGGCTGCTGCTGAAGAGTAAAAGGAGACACACAGAGAGAATCTGAAGCAGCCTGGTGGAGGGCAGATAGTTTTAGTGTGTAGACAAGTATGTGTATGACAGGGAAATGCAAGAAGGGATTGGCGTTGAGGTGGAGGGAGTGGGAGGGAGCGGCTGGAGAGAGAAAGGCTCCAGTCAGAATAACAGGGGCCAAGTGTGGGAGTTAAGCTGGTGCTTGAATGGACTTCTCCCAGCCCCACCTTCTGCTCTCAAGGCCTGGGTTACCTGGCAATGCACAGGAGGCAATTTCCGTGACAAATGAGTTTGGCCTTCAAATGGCATAATAAACAAAGAATTAGGGGCAATTCACCCTATTTGTGTGTATCCCGACCCACCTGATCATCACTGACTTCAGAAGAGCAACACTGACTGTGGGAAGTCCTCAAAGAGGATTTTGGCGCCTGGAGCTCGGGGCTGGGCACGTCGTGGGCTGGCTGCACAGCTCTGGGCGTCTCCTGCTCCGGCTCTCAGCTGACTTCTTGCCACTGACCCCAAGCCGTCTGAATGGCCCAGTCACCTGAGTAGAGCCCTATTTTGAGAGCAGCCTATTTTGTTTTACTCTCCTCACGGGCAAGTTGTGTTTTTTGCACATTTTAGAAGGATGCTCTATTTTCCAGGTCTAAAACACTTCTCAACACAAAGTCAGCCTCAGAAACTTACCCAGAATTACATCTGGATGAATACTTGACTGACTTAAAAAGCTGTCTGCTGCTGTAGTTTTTTTCTTAAAAAAAAAACAGAGAAGATGTGGTACATATACACAATGGAATATTATTCAGTCATAAGAAGAAAACAAATCCTATCATTTGCAACAACATGGATGGAGCTGGAGGATATAATGCTCAGTGAAATAAGCCAGGTGGAGAAAGACAAGTACCAAATAATTTCACTCATCTGTGGAGTATAAGAACAAAGAAAAAACTGAAGGCACAAAACAGCAGCAGACTCACAGAACCCAGGAATGGACTAACAGTTACCAAAGAGAAAGGGACTGGGGAGGATAGGTGGGAAGTGAGGGATAACGGGGGAAAAGGGACATTATGATTAGCACACATAATCTAGGGGGGTTGCACGGGGAGGGCTGTATAGCACAGAGAAGACAAGTAGTGACTTTGTAGCATCTTACTACACTGTTGGACAGTGACTGTAATGGGGTATGTGGTGGGGACTTGATAATGGGGGGAATCTAGTAACCATAATGTTGCTCATGTAATTGTATATTAATGATACCAAAAAAAAAAACTGAACAGGGCAACACTAAGACTGGAAAACAAAATTAGCTGCTCTGATGTTCAGAGACAGTATTGCTTTGAAAGCAGAACTGGTGTATTATTATTGTGTGGTTTTTTTTTTTTTAAATCAATCTATGGTCTTTAAACGTCTCTGCTTAACATGGCTTCCAGATAATCATGCAACTTTTGATAAAGTGATTACCAGGTAATGCTATCAAATAACAATCATGATTAAACTAGTTACATGAACCCTCAGGCCCTGAAGCAATTTCTGTGAAGAATGAGTTTGGCCTTCAAATGGCATAATAAGAAAAAAATTAGGTGCAACTCACCCAGAACAGTAGGTTATACCGAGAGAAGTGAAATATGTTTACTCATTCTTAACAGTTACAAATGGCCCACAATTAACTTTCTTTCTTTTCACCTCCCTTCCTTTCCTTTCGTTTTCCATTCTTTGTCATGTGAAATGAGCAAGGTGGTTTATAGCGCCTACGGTGATTTTTTTTTCTTTTGGTATCATTAATATATAATCACATGAGCAACATTATGGTTACTAGACTCCCCCATTATCAAGTCCCCACCACATACGCCATTACAGTCCCTGTCCATCAGCGTAGTAAGATGCTATAGAGTCACTACTTGTCTTCTCTGTGTTATACTGCCTTTCCCGTGCCCCCCGCCCCACTACGTTATGTGTGCTAATCGTAATGCCCCTTTTTCCCCCTTATCCCTCCCTTTCCACCCATCCTCCCCATTCCCTTTCCCTTTGGTAACTGTTAGTCCATTCCTGGGTTCTGTGAGTCTGCTGCTGTTTTGTTCCTTCAGCTTTTTCTTTGTTCTTATACTCCACAGATGAATCATATAATTTGGTACTTGTCTTTCTCCGCTTGGCTTATTTCACTGAGCATAATACCCTCATGCTCCATCCATGTTGTTGCAAATGGTAGGATTTGTTTTCTTCTTATGGCTGAATAATATTCCATTGTGTATATGTACCACATCTTCTTTATCCATTCATCTACTGATGGACACTTAGGTTGCTTCCATTTCTTGGCTATTGTAAATAGTGCTGCGATAAACATAGGGGTGCATATGTCTTTTTCAAACTGGGCTGCTGCATTCTTAGGGTAAATTCCTAGTAGTGGAATTCCTGGGTCAAATGGTATTTCTATTTTGAGTTTTTTGAGGAATCTCCATACTGCTTTACACAATGGTTGAACTAGTTTGCATTCCCACCAGCAGAGTAGGAGGGTTCCCCTTTCTCCACACCCTCACCAACATTTGTTGTTGTTTGTGTTTTGGATGGTGGCCATCCTAACTGGTGTCAGATGATATCTCATTGTGGTTTTAATCTGCATTTCTCTGATGATTATTGATGTGGAGTATCTTTTCATGTGTCTGTTGTCCATCTGAATTTCTTCTTTGGAAAAGTGTCTGTTCAGATTCTCTGCCCATTTTTTAATAGGGTTAATTGCTTTTTGGGTGTTGAGGTGTGTGAGTTCTTTATATATTCTGGATGTTAACCCTTTGTCAGATATGTCATTTATGAGTATATTCTCCCATACTGTAGGATTCCTTTTTGTTCTACTGATGGTGTCCTTTGCTGTACAGAAGCTCTGTAGTTTGATGTAGTCCCATGTGTTCATTTTTGCTTTTGTTTCCCTAGCCTGTGGAGATATGTTCATGAAGAAGTTGCTCATGTTTATATTAAAGAGAGTTTTGCCTATATTTTCTTCTAAGAGTTTTATGGTTTCATGACTTACATTCAGGTCTTTGGTCCATTTTGAGTTTACTTTTGTGTATGGAATTAGACAGTAATCCAGTTTCATTCTCTTACATGTAGCTGTCCAGTTTTGCCAACACCAGCTGTTGAAGAGGCTGTCATTTCCCCATTGTATGTCTATGGCTCCTTTATTGTATATTAATTGACCATATATGATTGGGTTTATATCTGGGCTCTCTAGTCTGTTCCATTGGTCTATGGGTCTGTTCTTATGCCAGTACCAAATTGTCTTGTTTACTGTGGCTTTGCCAATGTAGAGCTTAAAGTTGGGAAACATAATCCCTCTAGCTTTGCTCTTCCTTCTCAGAATTTCTTTTGTTATTTGGGGTCTTTTGTGGTTCCATATGAATTTTAGAACGATTTGATCTAGTTTGTTGAAGAATGTTGTTGGTATTTTGATAAGGATTGCATTGGATCTGTAGATTGATTTAGGCAGGATGGCCATTTTGACAATATTAATTCTTCCTATCCATGAGCATGGGATGTATTTCCATTTATTGGTATCTTCTTTAATTTCTCCCATGAGTGTTTTGTCGTTTTCAGAGTAAAGGCCTTTCACTTGCTTGGTTAGGTTTATTCTTAGGTATTTTATTCTTTTTGTTGCAATTTTGAATGGAATTGTTTTCCTGATTTCTCTTTCTGCTAGTTCATTGTTTGTGTATAGGAATGCAACATATTTCTGTGCATTAATAAAAGTTTAATTAATAAAAATTAATAAAAGTTTCCCTGCAACTTTGCTAAATTCAGATATTAGATCTAGTAGTTTTGGAGTGGATTCTTTAGGGTTTTTTATGTACAGTATCATGTCATCTACAAACAGTCACAATTTAACTTCTTCCTTTCCTATCTGGATGCCTTTTATTTCTTTGTGTTGTCTGATTGCCGTGGCTAAGACCTCCAGAACTATGTTGAATAAAAGTGGGGAGAGTGGGCATCCTTGTCTTGTTCCCGATCTTAAAGGAAAAGCTTTCAGCTTCTCGCTATTAAGTATAATGTTGGCTGTGGGTTTGTCATATATGGCTTTTATTATGTTGAGGTACTTGCCCTCTATACCCATTTTGTTGAGAGTGTTTATTATGAATGGATGTTGAATTTTGTCGAATGCTTTTTCAGCATCTATGGAGATGATCATGTGGTTTTTGTCCTTGTTTTTGTTGATGTGGTGGATGATGTTGATGAATTTTCGAATGTTGTACCATCCTTGCATCCCTGGAATAAATCCTACTTGATCATGATGGATGATCTTTTTGATGTATTTTTGAATTTGGTTTGCTGATATTTTATTGAGTATTTTTGCCTCTATGTTCATCAGGGATATTGGTCTGTAATTTTCCTTTTTGTGCTGTCTTTGCCTGGTTTTGGTATTAGAGTGATGCTGGCCTCGTAGAATGAGTTTGGAAGTATTCCCTCCTCTTCTCCTTTTTGGAAAACTTTAAGGAGGATGGGTATTAAGTCTTCACTAAATGTTTGATAAAATTCAGCAGTGCCTCTGTGATTTTCTATCCACTTGGACCACTTTACAATATCACAGTTTTGTTTTTTTTTACCATCTAGAATAAGAATACACAGAGCAGGCAGAAAACAATTTGTGGCTATTGGTGATTTTTTTTTATATCAGGATGTCGAAAAGCTATTAAACATAATTTGAGCCCAGTAAGAAATTAGCAAGTAACAACTGTGTTATCACACTGCAGATTGCCCTCGAAGAGTATGAGATGAATCACCAGGAGGAAGGTGAGTTGATTAACTTATTATATATAAAGTTTAAGCATAAGATTCTTAAAATGTAAAACTTGGGCTCATGCCAACTACCAAAATGTGTGAATTTTCTAGTTAAAATCCAAAGTCCCAGAATAAAGGCATTTTTAATATTCCTTCCTATTTTTCTCATCTATTCTTGGTACATACTTTCACTAAGTAAAAGGCAGGTCTGCCCCCTTTAAATCTCTCCAAGTACAGTGTAAGGCTGTTGCCTCTGGGTAGTTTTTCTATTTGGAAGAGAAACAAATGAAAAAATGAAAACATAACAATTGTTTCTATCATGAGTTACAATCATAACCAAGTCATCTACATAGTATTATCTGAAAGCTAATTCCAACACCCAAGGACCTGAGAGTAAGAATATTTGATGTCCTTACCCATTTTTAGTCTCAATTTACATAAAATATCTTTTTCACAGCAAATCTATCATCAGTATGAAATGAGGATATACTGGTACACCTAATAATTTAGTGTTAAAATTGTGGATATAAATACTATTAAGCATTGATGTTTTCTTTTCAGACTTTTCATTTGAATTTGCATAAAGTTATAGATGTCTGAAAGCTTTTATATATGTGAAAACATATCCATGGAAAAGAATAAAAATAGAATAAGCATGGGGGTGCAGTGGACATATACATTTCTCCTGCGTTCAGGCTGCCTCCGAGGCACACATAGGTTCAGTAATGTTTATTTTTCTGAGTGGAATTTGTGATGCCATATGTGATTTTTATTCCAATGCATAAATATTATCTTTTTATTGTAGCTATTTTAGGCATGGGGTTGCAGTGTAAGGATTTATTTTAAGCCCATTTCTCTTGCCTTCTTAGTTTTGCTCTCTGTTTCCTGGTAGGTGTCTTCTCAAAGCTTGATAGGCATGTATGAAGCCCAAGATTGGCCTTTCACACCCACCCACAGCTCGTCTGTGGGTGTATAATTGTATGGAGGCACTGTGTAGGCAGTTTAAAGAATGTTGATTATGGTTTTTGTTACTGGGTAATGCATAATGATTTTCAGATGGGCAGCAGATAAAGAAAAACCAAAATAAGAAGGAATTTAAAATTTTACTGTGAGTAAGATGACTCCACTTCAACAACTGAAAGTTATGTCTAAGAAGTTAAATTATTTGAAATCCTAACTAGGCTCTACAATGGATAATATTATGTCGTCTCTTCAGAATGTAAGTTTCTTCTGACTCCAGGCACACGTATTTTACCTGAAATATTAGGAAGTATGTCGGTTATGATACGAGAAAGTGGAAAACCTCCCCCTGCTCCTTCTCTGGAGCACCCATTCTTTTTTGTTATCTAGGCTAGGTTTCCCAAAATATAAATACATGTGGTTGGTAATCTTAGCTTTGGCCTCGTCATCTGAGAGGGTCTGATGGCAATTCTCTCATGGAAAGCTGGTAAACTTTTAGGTGCACATGTGCCATTCCATGGCACACTGCCATGGTATATATTAGCTTTCTATTTGCTGCTGTAGCAGGTCACCACAAACTTAGCAGTAGAAACAGCACACATTGGTTATCTTAGATTTATAGAGGTCAAAAGTCCAAAATGGGTTTCACGGGGCCACAGTCAAGGGGTTGGGAGAGCTGCATTCCTTCTGTGGGCTCTAGGAGAGAACCTGTTTTCTAGCCTTTTCCAGCTTTGAGGGGTCCCCTACACTTCCTGACTTATGGCCCCCTTTTTCCTCCTTAAAAGCCAGCAGTGACTGGTTGAGTTTTCTTCACACGGCATCACTTTCATCTGCTTGTGTCATCACACACCCACCTTTCCACCTCCCTCTTCTGCTTTTAAGAACCCTTTCGATTATCAGGATAATCTCCAACTGTTAAAGTCAGCACACCCTTAGTTCCACATGTGCCCCTAATTCCTCTTTGCCTTGTATCATACATATTCATGGGTTCCAAGGCCTGGGACATAGATATCTTTGGAGTGGGCAGTATTCCTGTCTTCCAACTCATCTCCTTCCCCCTAAAGAATTAGCAACCTCTCTCTTTTTTTCCTCCAGCCCTGTGCCATCCTTTCTTGGAGATTTCAAAACTTAGGTACTCCTTTGCCGCCTGGCCTTTGAGCATGTTGTCCTTTTGCTCCACCAGATTCCATCCTTCTTGTACTAAGAACTTGCTGAGGCCACATGCTTCATGAAACAGAAGTAGATGTATGCAGATAAGAAGCTGAGGGTGAGGAAAGCTATGAAATATGAAAGTGACAGGGACCAGAACAGAGGGTCCACGAGACGATCTCAATGTGGAACAAAGATTCATCAATGGGGAATTCAAGGGATCTCATTGGAAATGGCAGGAATTATTCTCATGCTTCTAGCCCTCTTGAATACCTCGACCCATTGAGACCTCATTCCATACTCCTATGTGGCCTTGAATTTTGTCCATGTAGGGAGCAATCAATTCATTAGGAGAACATGTACTGTGGGCTAAAAGCCAGAAAAGCAGAAAGATCCAGTTGCTCTCCTGAAGGAGCTTAGAGTGCAAACACTAGGATGGAGAATGAGGGACTGTTTTTAAAGGGGAAAGGAAGAAAGAGACAGATAGACACACACCACCTTCCTTAAATGGTCCTGTGGAGTCTCCCAGGGTGCCCTCAGCTTTGGGTGGGTACCTGCCTGAAATGTCTTTCCTTTCCCAGGACTGTGACTGTCACTTTCAAGTTAGACAGGGTCCAGGAGGTCAAACTTCTCTGGTGATTGGTTGACCCAAACCAGGCATTTAACTGGTTTAATTTTTAATTTTTAAATAATATGAGCTAAAACCTTTTTACTTCCCAAATTAGTTTATATTCTGCTTATTTCCCAAAATATTAAGACCTGAGTCATTTATTATTAATTTACCAAACTGTTATTGACCACCAGTTTATGTCACATTCTGAGCTTGATACCAGACACACAAAGAGGAAAAGCACAAACTTCTTTGTCTCGCATTATAACGTGGAGAATAAAGCGTTTTCTTCCCACTCAATCTATATAATTGAGTGGAGTGTATTCTCATCCACTTGGGGAAGGTGTATGTTTATAATTTAACTTCTCTATTTAGGCTTTTTAAGACTTTCTTCTAATATAATAGTGTGGCTTTCTTATTCCAAACACATTATTCCCAATGAAAATTATTTTAACAGTACATGTTTATCTTGAAGTGAGAAGGCCACTTGTACTTCAACTTAAAGGAACCACGTTCATTTTCAAAAGTAATATTTCCTTTAAAACCAAAGTTTCATTGCTTAGGAGGGTTTCAAACTCTCTTTTCTACTTGTGTACTTAGTTATTAACCAAAGGATATAGTCACAGTCTCAAAATTGTGTAGACATTTTTCAAAGCTACCATATTATTTACATTCTTTGTAGACTAATCTGTCTAGTTGTTCTTGGGCTATGAAAGGACCTGGACAGGTCGAGTAGAATTACAATAAGATTTCAAAATGCTCTATATCTATAGCTTACTCCCCTGATGAAACCCTACATTGGTTCCCCTTTCTTCATGAAGCCTCCATGGAATTCCAGTTCACAATCAGCTCTCTCTGAGACAACGTGTGTGCTGTGGCTCAAATGAATAAGCAGGGGCTCTCATGTTTCTCTCTGAAATTTGAAACTGAGCAATCTCTAGCAATGGGCAGTGAGCTGATGATACAAGAAGGAACCAGAAAGCAGATGGAGGGTGTACAGAATGGCTGTGGAAGCCCAAGTATAGGAGCATTATGAGTATTTGGAGTTCTACAGTTTGAAGAGGGCAGAGCAGGGGCAGGTGCGTGGAGAAAAACCAAAGAGCTGCGAGGAAGAACGTGCAAGCCACGGACACACAGCGTGAGCTCCCCATGGCTTCCCCAAGTTGTTTCCCTGAGACTCAGCTGCTCTGCTGCCTCCTTCTTAGACTCTCAAGAGACCTTCATTACTATTCACAATGGACTCCTTCTTGAAGCAACTTGAGTGAGCCTCTGCTTCTCACACTAAAAGGGCCAGACTAGCGTGGAAGTGGGTAGACCTATTCAAGCTTACTCATTTTACAAGCCTGATTCTCCACTGTGATGACTTCTGATAAAACAGGACCTGCCCTCTTTTTTGAAAGAATGGTGCAAAGAAGATTGTGGTGCGATGAATATTAGGCTGTTGGAAATATTTTAATGAAAAATAAGAAAGAAGCAAATCTCATTGCCATTGGCTTCCAAATTACTCAGGCTTCTGTCTTTTCTGCAGATATCTGTGGAATGGCCTGTGCCAGGAGTCACAAATCTTTAGAGGAATGAACTAGGAATGAACTAGCCTGCCCTGGGGATGTCCAGCCTCTGGGAAGGGGTTGAGAAGAACCCACAGCACAGTGAGAAAATTATGATACAAAATAGCATGTGCAATGGCCGAAGGAAGTCTAGGTTAATGAACACTTCGTTGGCAGTGATTTTCCAATGACCCCGAAGTGTGTCCTGGCTTTCAAATGGGCTCATGGCAACACCCTGTAATATAGGGTCAGGTATTTGCAGACTGCCTTCTAGGCAAGATACATTTTAGCAAATCAATGGAGATGAATCCAGATATGAAGAAGCAGAATTGTGGTAACAAGTCAATTCTAAGAGAAAAAACAAATAATGGTTTGGTTCCCTTAATGGAGAAGCATAGCAGGAAATAAATAGTTAAGAAAACTTCATCATAAACTTAGAGGGGAAAAGGAGGAGGGGTTTCTTGATGGTGCCCCACTTTCAGTGGTTGCTCTAGGCATCTCTGGCCCTCCTCTCCTCCAGCTCCGTGCCTGCCTCTACTGACTCCACCACTTTGCATGGCACTGAGGTCCCTGGCTTCTCAATATCATGACCTACATTTCATGTTTCTCATTTAGGCAACTGGCAGTAGGGATCAGCTATTGTTCTGGGCTTCGTAGCAATTCTGTAATTTCATTCCCTCATTAGAAAGTGTGCGTTTATTTATTAAATCTGCACACTGCCCAAAGGCAATGTACAAAAATATAGAAATACCAAAATTAAATAAAGGCTATTATTGCTAGTATTTTATATAGCTTGTCTATCACGAGCCACTGTGTACCTTTATAGAAGAGCAGCTCTATTAACCAGGTGCTTCCTGGCACCTTAGTCAGCAAACTTTGCATCTACTCTGCTTTCTGCCTCCGTCAATACACAGGTCCCTCTATTGGAGGCCCTTGTGTGCAGCGAGGGGACAGACATGTCTACAGTCTTGCACCTTCTAGGAAATTCTCCAGCCTCCAAGCCACTCCACCAAGTGGGTGCAAAGGGCCCCTCGTGGGGTCTTTCCGCTGAGCTCCAACACCCTGGAGCAGCTCCTGGGACTGAAGGGACATTTCTGTTTCTGGATGAGGTCTTTCCACTGTTGGCTGAGGAAACACACACACAGAGCCATCTGGGTTCCCTTCAGCGTGCAGATGCGATGGCATGCAGGGGCACTGCCTCCAGAGTCGGGAGGCCCAGGGTCAGATGCAAACAGATAAAGGGAACTACACTGGGGGTTTTGTCCTGGAGGTAAGAAGGTGAAGAGAAATCCTGTCTGCGGAGGGAGAGACTGGCCATGTCGTCATTGAGTCTCCTCCCATTGTGATCTCTCCATAGAGACTTGAGAATGAGAGGACCCCGAGGACCACTACCCGCTCAGAAGCATGTAGAGATAGCCCTCACATCTCAGGCCACTGGATGGAGAGGGGCAGTTTTTAGACCCAGGGATGGATTTGAGGCAACAGGCATGGAAGTGAAACAGGGCAGATTCTGCTTCCAGCCCTTTGATGTCTTTGAGTCTCCTTATATTTTCCCTTGGTTATAATCAATTTCATGGAGGTGGGCAGTGAAAAGATAAAAATAAAAAAGAGAGAGAGAGAAAGGCAAATGGAAAGAAGGAAAAGAAGGTAGCAACCTACTTCCCTGCTGGTGGTGTGGGAAGCAGAGTCTGGATTTCGGGGGTACAAGCTCAGTGCTTGTCCTGACCCAAATCACAGTTTCTGTATTTCCTACCCGAGGGAGAAATCTCACAAGCAAGAGAGTTCAGCCAGGCTGAGAAGCCATCTTCTCATTTTTCTTTCCTTTGATTTAACATTAAAGCATCCTTATTTTGACCAGTTGATATCTGAGCCAGTTTCAAGGGGAGGAGGCTATCCAATAAAAAAATGAGCAAGAAAGTTGACTATATTCTCCACTGATTGTTAGTTTCCTATAAAGAATTAACAAAGCTGCCCCTGCGCCTCAGGCTCCAGCCTGGAGAGCAAGCCCCTCTCCAAGCTCAGCTCGCAAGTGCAGTCCCCTGGCTGACTCTCCGTGGCCAAAACTCATTTCAGAAAACACTGCTTGCTAGAATAACTTTGCTTTTGAGTAGAAATATCTCCTGTGATGCCATCAGCTGGAAATAAAAAGGATAATTTCCCAAACTCTTTGCAAACAAAGAGTAGCATTGATGAAGCCGATCACAAAAAGCAGGCATCTGCCCGCAAAGAGGGGAAATGTTAAAAGAATTAAAATGATAGAGTTCATGTCTCCTCCCCCAGCCATGGAGAGATTCCAGGTGAATGTAGGGCCACTTCTCTTTAAAAATAAATCAGATCATGTTTACATTCACCGTAAGCTACTGTTGCCTAGGCACACATATCCTTTGTAAGATACAAAAGTTTATATCTTTTACAAGATACAGAAGTTTGGAGTGAGTGCTTTATTCTGGGTTTAACACCTCCCTTCCTCCAGGTTAGCAGGCTTCAGGTAGAATATTATTATTATTATTATATGATAATATTGTTAGAATATAGTATTCCTAGTAGTTACACAAAGGGAAAAGGGAAAGCATTTGCACTTATTCATTAGAGCAAATCCCTGTTTTGCAGCATGATTTGTATTTAAAATAAAATCTTCTGGCTGACCCTATCTGGCCAAAAGGGATATATTTATAGATAATTCTTCTGTCCCCAGGCCAATTCAACTTAACTGTGAGCATATAAGTTAATTAGATCAAAACACCAATGTCATGTGACTTGCAGGGCAGGTGTGACTGGGTCATTGTGCCCCTTGGATTAAGGTGCTATCAGACCCATGGGGGGTAGGATTATACTGGCCTCTCGTTTCCACAGACAAAATCTCCCAACAGAATGATTGCACTTCACACGGAACATTTTAAATCCTAAAGACAGGAGATAAAGAACTATTAATGAGAACAGGATCACAAGCAAGGCCCAGGCAGGTTAAATGGAATGTGGCTATTGAGGAGGGTTGGTTTTTCTTGTACCTGTGTATCAGTGAGCCACACCTTTAGATAAGGCTTTTTTCAGCATGATACCAGATCTTATCAAATGCGGTTACACACTGGTTAGTCTCCAGGGCCGACACAAAGGAAATGACATCAAGGACAGCGCACAACAAAACAATGTAGAGAAAACCGGAGGGAGATGAGTCAGAGGGTTCGGTCGTTATCCCAGTGACTCTCTGTGTAAAGCTGAGTCGCACCTGGAGTGGGTGATGATAAGATGCACACACGTGTGTGTATGTGTGTGCGTGTGTGTGCGTTGCAAGGGCTTTTAGAAAAGGAGATGTGAAAATACGGGAGGGCAGTAGCAAATAAAATGGCACGCGGGCTACCAAGATGGAGCTGATATTTGTTTTCTCTTGCTCTGCACCGGCAAGGCAGAGCTCTCCCTATGCGGCTTTTGTCCTTCAGAGCTGCGAGAGCCCACGCTTTAATGCCTGCAGCTTGACCAGGCATTGTTATTATACAGTCTTCATGTTCACATCATGTGTCATCTGACCAAAGGAGAGTCTACAAAGTGAAAGGCTCATGCAAAATTTATGCTTATATGGCTGTTTCAGTCAGTGGAAAAATCAATACTGCAGGCTCGATGCACAGGAATGACTGAATGCTCTCTGACTGACACTAAAAGCATGAGGAGATTGAGAGCTGCATTTGCTGCTCAAGGAATCGAGTGTATTAGAGCTCTTATAATAGTCTGCTCACCTCATATTAGCCTTTCCTTGGGATTATTTTTTGATAACAATTATGATTGTGGGGTTTAAGGCAATTACACTATTACAAAGAAAAAGCTGCTTTTTATGTCCTGTAAAGCTGTCATATATTTCACAGCACAACTGCCTTCCAATTATTTTGCTACAATGCACTTTGGAAGCAAAATGTCCTAACTGATATATATTAGTCCTTTATGTTTTATAAATAAAAATCAAAGCCGTAATGTAATCCTTCAGAAGGAGCTTCTCAGTTTCCCCAGACATGATTTTAGAAAGAGCAGAAATGTACTGGGTGTAGTATGTTTTGAAAGAGATGCATTACAGCACTTGGGGTTCCGTGCAAAGACACACACTCGAGGAGAGCGGTGAAAGACGAAGAGACAGACCAGTCCAAACCCTGTTTTAAAATGCTAATAGCATCTGTTGAGTGCTGGTTCATGGAGGCTTACAAGTTGGAATTTAATGGTAAAGCAGAAAAACAACCCTTGAAATTAATTCTGTCTCAAAGGAACTCAAAGACATGTTGTGACAGTACCTTAAGTAGTCAGCAACAGCACGGATCTGATTTTTCTCTTACTTGTCAAGCCTTTTTGAAGTGAAGATTTTACAGCTGCATTGAGGCCCAGATGTCAAGGGGTGGGTGGGTGGAATCTAGAGACTGTCAGGGGAACCAGGTAGAAAAGTCATAGGCCAAAACAAGTCATCATAATAGGGATCCGGAGATTAAACTATGGCAGGAGAGAACTCCTTGTTGGTAAGCCATGAAAACCTGTGCTTATGTGTTCTTGTCCCGGGGGAGGCTGGAAAATGCTACTGTTCTCAACTCTGAAAACCCCTGAGCGAGAGGGCACTCAGCTCGTGCGGATAGGAGAGCTCTGGGTGGTGCTAACACAGTTAGCCTGTCTCTTTCACCGTGTGCCACACACCACCACCATCGCAGCCAAAGCCAGTGAGGTCAGCCTCTAAATTAATGGTATGAAGTTTGCTTTATGTTCGCATTCCAAAAATAAACAACAGAATTGCTGAAAACTGCTGAAAGCACAGTGGTTATTTGAGAGTAAGGATTTAAAATGTGAAGAAAGCATGTGCTCTGAATGCATTTCACAAAATGTACCTACCAAAGAATTTCATCCATGCATGGACCAAGAAGGGTCTTTGGGGCTTAAAAACCCAATGCAGAAAGGATGCCCAAGGTTGCTGAGCTGCCATGCTGCAGGAGGGAGACACAGACATCTGACAACCCCAGGGGCATCCTCATGCTGTCCCGGGATAGGCTGAGCGTGGGAAAGGCAAAGGAAGCAGATGGCTGATCTTCTGCCCCCTGTGCTTTCTTGAACATACCTCGCCATTTCAAAATGCCTTTCTATTAGCTCCCTGGTAGAGATTCTTTCCTAAGTTTTGCTTTTAATTGGGAAAATGCTATTTCCTTCTGTTGGTACTTATTGTGAACTCATTGGCCAGAAATCCCATTTTAATCCCATAACTTGTTAAGCATCTTTCTGGCTCTTGACATGTCAATAATATTTCTTAATAAATCCACTTCTCCCAGAGTGGTAACGCCACTGTGATTTTTTGTTCTGGAAAAGAATACTTCCTGTGAAGTCTTTCTGAATCAACACAGTAAATCCTCTCTTTAATATTGGGATATATTCTGAGGCTTCCACAGGGGACATATTATAAGGAATTACATGTACCTTGGGAAAAGGATCCATCTCAGACAGTGAGGAGATACCTAACCACTACCCAGAACTAGCAGTGGAAAATAAAGTGATTCTAGAGGCGCTCAGAAAACAGCAGCAGGTTTCCAGGCTCTGACGAGGATACCACCTACTAGATGCCCTAGAATATCGGGTTACGTGTGACCTTTGTCTTGAAAGTCTGTCGCCTCTTGATTTTGGCTGAAGCAAATGCAAGCCTCCAAAAGTGGCTGATTTCTGAAATTCCTTCCTGGTCTCTCATTGGAGTGAGATTAATCATTAAGTAAGTGTTGGTAAGAGCTTGGATGCCCTTGATCTAAGTTCTTCTCCGCCATTTCTTAGCTGTGTGACACTAACCAAACTTCTCGAGCCTCCATTCCCTCCTCTGTACAGTGGAAATATGATCATTGGCCAGCAGTGGTTGTGAGTTAAATGATGTTTTATGGACAGCACCTAACATAGGGCTTGCACTCCTAGGAGGTGGCGAGGAAATGTTTGTTCTTCAATTTGTTCCATAATCAGAGTGATTATTGGCTGAGAAAAGCTATCCTGGATTTAAAGTGAGCTGGAATATGTCTCAAAACTGAGCAGAAAGACCACTGTCAATCTCTCTTGTTGGCTAGAAAAACCCAAGGAATAAATGGCTAAGGAACAACTGAGCCGAAAAGATTGTCTTGATTCGTGAGATTCTTTGAGTCTCAGCTTACTGCAGCTGTTGCTACTGGCAACAAGACCCTTGGTGATGACGCCAATGATGGTGATGATAGCTGATATTTATTAAACCATTTATAAGAATTAGCTCTTTCTCGGAGAATCATCCCACCAATATCATGAGATAGATAGGCTATTTTGTCATCCCAATTTCACACGAAGCAACCAAGGCTCGGACGGATTCAACAACTTGCCCAAGGTCAAGTAACTAGGGCTGGAGCTGGAATCCGACACGGGGTGACCTGGCCCAGCCACACCATCGCACAACCTCCCACTAATGAGCCCGAAATGCCACTTTCAAAAGGGCGTCAACCCGAACCATTTCAATCTAAATTACATCCTCCTTGTTTCCTCTGTCTTGACACAGTGTTTTCCTTCTTCATACTATTGATAAGTACCATGCTGTGCCCTTCTTTTGGCTAAATGACGGACCTTCAATAGAATGTTCCCTGGGAAACCAGCCCTTATTAGATTCTCTTGTTATAGTTTCAGTGCCTGCCTCAATGCCTGGGACACGGGAGGGACTCAGAACATATTCACTGATGAAAGGAAAACACGATTTCACCGAGAGTGTTTGTCAACATTGACTAACATTATTGCAATGAGACAACTTTAAAGGATGGTATCAGGTGGTAAAAAAAAGCTGTGGGTTCAGTTTTAATCATGTTCAAGTTTTGTTTTTTCCTTCCCTCTTAGCTACCCTACACCTCAGGGGTGTGCAGCTCCTGGAAACAGTCAGTGGTGGGGGGACGGAAGGAGCCGAAGCATGAAGAATGTTTCAGTTCGTCCTCTATGTCCTTATTCCTTATCTCCAAATCTCCATCTTTTTCCCCGTCACTATGTTTGTAGAAAGAAAGTTGGAAATCATGGTGAGGGCGGCAGCAAAGGCCATGAGAGCCATGAGACACTGGGTCACGTTGTTTGGCCTTCCTTCTACTTTTTAAGGATTGTTTCTTTCTCCACCGGTGCCCTCTCCTGATAATCTAGTTGGAACTATGCGCAGTCCTTTATATCACACCGGAGACACCTCCTAGATGGACAGAGACTTGATTGTATGTTCAATCCTGATACGGTACATGGAAGTCAGAGGCTGCCAGACACAGGGGGATGTGCGGGGACAGCAGTCTCTTGCTGAGGGGCTTAAGAGAAAGGTGAAAAATTGATCATATCCAAGTGGTAAGGAAAGATCTTCTTTCAGGTGGGAGATACTGCCCTTGAGACACTGTCTTGGGTTAATAACTTTGCTGATATCCTCCCAGAGGGCTTAAATAGTAAACGGGACAGAGAGGCCTACATGACTTGGTGCAGAAGTGGTAGATAATCACACATCTGCACTTTTCAGAACTAGCGAAGAACGGGGCAGTCTTCATGAAAATTCCGTGTGGGTCAAATTTTGCGAAGCTGTCTGCTTGCTTTTGAATAAATTGATTTTCATATTATCTTCAACTCAAGATCTTAAAGCAGGGTCAGATATTTTCTCCAAGCAAGTTTAATCTTTAGAGATATTTATTTCCATGATTTGTAGAACCAAAGTGGACTTTAGCTTTGTTTAATTATAATCCATTCAGCAAAACCCGTAACTTCGGTAATTCACTATCTAAGCTCCATACTATTTTTATGAAATACCTGCAAGGTTGCAGAACTTGGACATCGTCAGGACACTGTTTTTCACGGGCTGCTGTGAAGTTCACAGACTCCCAGTATTCCTTTGGAAACAGTAAAGGCTATTTGGAGTATTTGTAGCTGCTACTGACTTCTGGCTTATTAAATTCATTATAAAGAATTTTATAAATCAAATTCTTTTCAATAGAAGAATCATTTCTGGGCAAGAGGCAGCTGTAAAGTAATACTGAGGAAGAATTGATGGCAGATTTAGATCCTCTGAGTTGGAGACAGTGATTCTGTTAATGGTAAGTGCAAAGGGGAACCATGATTTTAAATACCTGGATTTGGGCCTTCATGTGTTAGATAACCTTAGGCTATGATATTTCCTATAATAATATTATATGGCTTATTTGAAATGTGTATGCACACACACACAGAAATGGATGATTAGTTTACATGGAATTCCTTGCAATTTCATGATATTATAATTGCAGGAAAGAGGAACTACCAGTAAGTCAGCGAGTACTCTGTTCAGGATATTTCACATATGCATGTTAAGGTATTTCATCCTCACAACAATGCTAAGTGTAAATATTTTTATGCCACTTTATAGATGAGGAAATTAGGTCTCAGCGAAGGAAATTCATCCTGGCCATGTAGGCAGTGAATGCGGTAGAACCGAAGCCCAGCTCTTGCCACAGAATACGGCTTTCTCACAGTTAAACAAAAGGATTGTGTGTGGGAGTTTTCACAGTATGGGCATGGACTGGGCAGGCCTGGACTGGGAGCTGGACACAGACTAGGGGTGGACCTGGACTGGGGGTGGGCCTGGACTTGGGGTGGGCCTGGACTGGGGGTGGGCCTGGACTTGGGGTGGGCCTGGACTGGGGCTGAGCCTGGACTTGGGGTGGACCTGGACTGGGGGTGGGCCTGGGCCTGGACTTGGGGTGGGCCTGGACTGGGGCTGAGCCTGGGTGTTTTGTTTTAAGAAGTTGAAGACTGATGTGAGTCTTGAATTGTCAATAGCCTGAAACTTTCTGGCACCCAGCATCGGCCTGGCACTTCGGTATACCCACTGCCCATCCATTGCCACATAATGAGTCTTCACTACAGCACAGTATCCCATACCTGTTTTGAAGAAGCTTCCCAGTAAAAAAAAAAAAAAGCAAGGTCTCAATTTCCTGACTGAGAGACAAATCAGATGGATTCTGGGACCTTCATTTCTGGGGATTAGTTCACTATCCGGACAAAACTGGGCTTTTCACACTCTGACAATATAAAATCTCTAAAACCGTGTCTGTTTTGATCTAGTAGCATAAATTGCCCTGGTCCCTAGACTAAATTATTGAACTACAATTAGCACCCCTTATCTCTTCTTGGGGTGCTCGGCGAAATAACTCTTCTACAGCTGAGCAAGAAATGAGAAAGGATAAAAAGGCTTTTTGTTGTGTCTTCTGCTTGTTTTCCCTCATCCTTCTGGCTCTGTAGAAGCGGTTCCAAAGGTGGGTGCTGCCATGCCGTGGAGGGGCGCAAGTGTTCCCCAACAGCGATGGTCTTCCACGCGTGCACCTGGCTGAGCGAGGAGAGGGCTCAAACAGCCTCCTTTAAGACAGGTTTTCCTGGTGATGAATGAATGTGCTTTGTCCCTCTGTGAGTTTTCCACCTCTTTCCCATAAGGCTTGTTCGGGGGAAAGTTTGTAGACTACCGTCCTTAGAGGTCGGGGGCTCCGGATGGTTTTTCACAATGGGTGTCAACTGGCCCCATGGAAAACAAGTCACAAGCTTTTTTGAAGTGGGAGCAGAGGCCACAATTAATAACAGTTTTAATCTTTGCTGAGTGTTTGCATGAGACAGGCATTCTCCTAAATGCACTTAAGGTTTTGCTTTCCTTACACATCTCGTTGACTGCACGAGGCAGACATCAGCTCACAATCCCTTACACGAAATCCTTGGGACAGATGTTGCAGAATTCAGAATTTTTCATATTTTTGAAAGTTAATATGGAAAATGCATACCATACATCACATAACATCCTCAGTATGAGCTAAGGTGGCATTCCATAATCAAACACATTAATATTTCTCTGACAAGACCTATTAGTTTTCATGCTAAGTGGGATTAATACAGACTCTAAATATCCTGATACTAGTTAAGCTCAGTTGTGCTGCTAAGTGAATTATGAAACCACATTTGCTTTTCAGAGATGTCTGGATTTTGGAATTGTAAATAAGGAAATTTAGACCTATGCAACTATTTTGGAAAATGAAATGCCACTAAGGGAGTTGCCCCCAAATGCCTTAACTGGTCAGTAGAATCAGATTCTAACCGTGACAGCCTCAGCTCAGGGCATTCTCTCCTCCCTCTTCCCTCTCTCTCTCTCTCTCTAGTCTTGGTTCATTTCAGATATAATATACCACATGCAGACAGTGCCCTCATTTAAACATACAGTTCAACAAATTTTTACACATGTAACTGCCATCATGAGCTACAGTGCGGAGGTATTTAGCAGAAGGTTTTCCTTGTACCCCTTCCCACAGCTCTGACTTGTATTATCACGAACTAGTTTTGCTTGTTCTAGAACTTTACTAAATGCACCTGAATGATATGTACTCTTCTACATCCAGTTTCCTTTGCTAGATTCACGTTCCCGTGTGAGGCAGTAGTTCGTTCTTCCATTTTCGTGTGCTATTTCAGTGTACACATATACCATGATGTAATTCATTCATTTTTCTCTCAAGGGACATTTGGGTTGATTCCAGTTTGGAGTTGGAGGCTTTACCATCAGAACTTACTGACACTGATTATCAGCATCTGCCCCAGATCTAACCTCCGACAGGACAAGGTCTCAGTAGGGATCAACAGGTTCCTCCAGTCAGGATGGAGAGAACCATCAGCAAATAACCTGGACTTGTGCTAACAGCTCTTGAAGAGGGTTTGCAAACTTTTTCTTTGTAAAGACCCTCATAATAAATATTTCCAGCTTTGTGACCCATAAAATCTTTATTACAACTACCCAACTCTGCCATTGTGGTGCAAAAGCAGCCACACACAGTATGTAAACACACAGGTGTGTATGTGCCCCAATAAAGCTTTATTTAGAAAAACAAGGGCTGGGTCAGATTTGGTCCAGCCCTGCTTTCCGGTGCATGACATTTGCTTCTGGAGAAGTCAGCCTTAGAAACAAAGGGAAAACCACACTGAATAAGCAACTACCACGTACAGGCAGAGTTGGTCCTGTATGCTTATTGCCTCGTTTCACCACCACAGGAACCCACTGAAGCATATCCTATCTTTGTGCTCACTTTACAAATGCCCAAACTGAGTTCGGAATCACCTGCCCCGGTTTGAAGCTAGTGATTTGAATCTGGTGCTCTTCCCAAAGCACTCAGGGATCCATGGATGAACCTCAGAGCATTTGGACTCCTTGAATTATATGCAGGCTTCTGTGAGTCTTGGGACAGGAGCATTTTGATATGGAGAAGATCCATAGCTTTTATTAGCATCTCAAAGACTTTGTGACCCAAAGAGTAGGAAGAAATCAGACCTAGGGAGAATTTTAACACAAGAAATGGAAAAAAACAAATGGCTTGTTGCCACGTATCTAGTCAATTTTAGTGTCTCAGTGGCCAGAAGTGATGTTACATTTAAATTCTGTGTCCTAACCCTATATTCCAGAAAGGGACAACTTTTTAATAAAAATAATAAGTGAGTTTTTGTTTGAGAGGCAGCTCCTCTTTCGTGTGACCACCTCCTGAAAGGGATACCTGGCTGAGCCACCCTTCCAGGCAGGTAAGTGAGCTCTTGCTGAAATGCACACGATGCCACTGGTGTCTCTGAGGGACACAGTCCTGTACAAATAAGAACGCCTGGGCCTCTATCTACATTTTCATCTTTATATAAGTGCCCAGAGCCCTCACCTGTCCACATGGATTCTATTCAGCTAAAGTACTTCTGAGACTGTAAAGAACAGGGAGACAGAGACCACATAATTATTAGCTGTATTTCATGTTCACAGTTCCTTTGAGAAAGGTCCTAATTAGTCTATGCAGTATTTAATATAAATCAAGTTTCCCTTGCAAAATTTCAAGGGTCCCATCCTGACAGAATGTAGATTTTTTTATGCTACACATAAAACATGGGTGCTAGTAAAACGCCATAATGACAGGCAGGAAAAGAGCAGAAATCAATCCATGAAAAGTTACTGAAATGAGGTAGGCCCGACCCCCAGTCGTAGCCTCAGACAGTCACCCTGTGCAAAAGAGACAATCTGAGGTATGTGCTCGGCACTTTGTTTCTCTAGCTTTCCACTTGCCAGCGCACACCTTCTCTCTCCAGTCTCATTCCAACTTCTCAAAATGTTGGTATGACTTGGGGCACTTTCTGCTGAAGGTAACAGGAGGCAAGTGTTGAAGAGCTTTCCTGGTGGGAAGTGTGGCACCAGAGAACCCTCGAAAACACTGCTGAGATTCTTAAAGCCCTGATTTATTTCACAGTGAAATTCAATTATTGAAAATAGATGGCATTTTTATATCTTCCAATTCTCTTTACACCAAATCACAAAAGCCAGTTCCTTTCTATTAGTGTTTGATAGCATGTGGGTAGCAGGATTATATATATTAAAAAAAGGTATTTAACGATTTAGTATAAACTATGATTAATTTTTATGAAGAGGATACTTTTATATATAATAAACTGACAATTTATTTGAAGATCTTTCTCTTCCTGTGAGTTGGGTAGTTCCTCTCTGTGCGGAATGCAGAATTGTGTATGGGATATTTGAGTGTCTCAAACGATGTATGATAAATGAAGCAGCATGCTACTTATACGCTTATCATGTTCCCTGACTAGCAACAGGTTCAGCAAAGGGCAGAGCCAGTAAATGAAATTTTCCACCAGGACAATATATCATCACAGGAAATATATGCGCTGGAAACTTACAAGCTTGCTCAAGATGCGGACAAGGTGTGAAATGGTAAAAAATGAAAAGCAGAGTATCATATGGTAAATTTCAAATTCAAGTACATGTAGGTTGGGGCTGATGCTTTAATTGTTTCAAGCCAAAAGGAAAAAAATGCAAACACCATCTGGATGCAGGAATACGTCGTTTCCATTATTATTGAATTTATACATTCTTTTCATCATAGGCAC
Source organism: Phataginus tricuspis (assembly GCA_029783875.1). Lineage (NCBI taxonomy): Eukaryota > Metazoa > Chordata > Mammalia > Pholidota > Manidae > Phataginus > Phataginus tricuspis. Next base: position 4,946,988 of record JAQQAC010012171.1, on the reverse strand, counting down.
CACCAAAGCGAGAAAAGTAAGGAGTACGGAAATGTGTACAGCCTGCCACGATACTAATTTGAGAGAAAGACACCTTAGTTACAGTCTTTGACAAGTCTTCACCATGTTTAACCTTGAGCAAGTCCCTTAGTATTTCTGCACTTCAGTTTCTTTAGTTGCTAAATAGAAGGTGGGGACAAACAATATCTAAAGTGTCTTGCAGTTAAAGAAAAGTTCTCTCATTCTGATCTCTGAGCCCTCAAAAGGAAATGGTCAGTGCAGTTTGCTTTTCAATACTTGTTATATTAATAGTTTCTTGGGAGAATATGGTAACTGCATTTTGCTACTTAACACAAGAACAAAAGATCATCTAGAGGGAAGTTCCAGAAAATGCAGATGGACCTGTCCAGTATGTTATTTCCGTAATGATCATATCTTAGGAGTTAATCCTCCCTTCTGGCTCTCCAGTTGTCAAATGATGCTCTTGCTGGAAAAAAAGACGTCTGTGCAATCCAAGAGGTACAGGATCATCTTCCCCTACACATGTTTGCGTCAGGTGACACCAAAGCTCTCTGTTGATAGGCACCATGCATATGATTTCCCTTTGCTAGCTACTTCTGGTGACAGTGGAAAGTGACAGCTGGCAAGGGTGAATTACCTTCAGTGTAGTGTCAATAGGTGTAAATTACAATAGCCTTAGGTGACAGCTATTCTAAGGCAGGGCTCTCTGTATGTTAACATGCTCAGTGGAGACAATGCGTGGGGAATAAAGGGCTAAAACATAATCTGATCTAGACTGAGGTCTTGTCAGCCCCAAAGACCTCAGAGAGGAAACAGGCTGAAACTTTGCCTCCTGAAGGGAAGCTCATGGAACTGGAAGAAGAAGGGGGCAGTGTGGTACAGTGGGTCGGGCAGGGAGCCCTGCCTTAATATCAGCACCACCACTTACTTAGCTGTGTGACCTTGAACAACTGAAGTGGATGATAGTAACCACCTCACAAATCATTATGTGCATACACAAGATAACAGATGGGAAGTCCTAAGCACAGTACTTGATACTTGGGGAGCCTGTTTTTTTATCATCTGCCTAGATACATCTCTCACCTGCTTTGGTTACTTCCTCCTTCTTGTATAAAAATGAGTGGCTATAGATCTAGGTCAGATGAAGGTAGGTTCCTAAAAGAGGAGAGCATGTGAGCAGCAGGTATTTATGCAGGGTAGGAAGGAAATGATGGTGTGATATTAATTAGGAAGGCAAAAATAGCAATCATAGAGTATAAGAGGCTGAACCGGAGTCCCCATCTTGCCTCAAAAAGGCAGCAGAGTAAGGATCTATAAGGCATTAGGAATACATGAACAAAAAGGAGGAAGATATATGTCTTGCTGGATTAGCAAGACAGAACAGAAAGCCGAGCCTAGGGAGAAATGCACAGTTCAGTTCATATTCAGTTCGCAGTCTGGCAAACAAGTTATTTTGTTAGCTAATGCCCTGTAGTTTTACTTCTGTACAAATGGTATGTGTAACAGAAATAGATGGGAACAATGACATTAATGGTGCATGGAAAATGCAATGTGTAGCAAGAAAATTGACATTAATAGAGAACAAATTTCTTGATAAGTCTTGATTACACAGTAGTTTTGCTCATATGGAAAAGGGTGAGTGGTATCATTAGAACCAAACATGCTTTTGCATTGGAACAGAGGTTGCTTATGACGCAGCCAACAGACAGGCAAAAACAAAAGGCAGGTGTTAGTCCCAAGTATCACTCTGTGAGCTCCCTTCTCTACTGTCAGCCTCCTTCCCTGGGATGAACACACAGCCATGTGGCCACATTTTGTGTTCACCTAGAAATACCACTAAACCCAACCCCTGATGGAAATTAATCTGCACATGAAAGCTCACAGAGGCGAAGACTCAGGAGGACCCAGGCCACAGCCCTGCGCAACACCAGGGGGCACCCTTCACACTGCTCTCCGGGACGGGGACATGGTTCAGAACGCACACAACAGCACAGTGCGGAAAGTGCACAAGCAGTGGTCTGAGGCTCACACAATATTTCCATTTAGGCTCTTTTTTTCCCCCCTCAATAATCTAATTTTGATCATAAAGAATCCTTTGACTACCATCCTATTCAATATTCAAGTGGACCAATTTCTCATTACAAGGGAAACATGCATTTTATCAAACAGAGAAATTACAACGTCCTTGGATTACTTTCCACAGGAAGGGGCTCTTCCGGCGCGGCAGGCTCAGCATACACGAAAGACGTAGTTTCCATGAAATTTATATGAAAACAAACAGGACCAGGGGCTCAGATATATATGGGCAGCAGGACATTAAAGATTCAGCACTGCCTTTCCCTGTGCCGAATGCCATCTAATGAAAAGTCTCAGAGGAGATATCCACATGCTCTGATTTCACTACTGGGAGCCTGGAAAACGCAAGTGGGGGACAACTGAGCAGATGGGTTGATATAATTAAAGTGATCGGGTTTTATGTCTTTTTAAAGACTTGGTTGTGCAGGAGAAAATGAGTCATCAGGAGCTTCAGTCATGTAACCATACTGTGTGGGGGACACTCACTTGTTCTCTTTCTTCTGGGAGACGGCCAATGACCGTGGAACCCTGGCCACCGGCATTAGCAGTGTGGTCAGGTGGAGGGACGTTGGGAAGGGACAAGAGACCCACATCCTCATTCCGCCTTTCCGTGACCCAGCTCATCAGCCACCCCCCTGCCCGCACTCCCTTCTCTGCGCAGTGAGGCAGGGAGGAGAGCATCCTTGGGATGGACCCTTCCCACAATCCTGGAGAATGAGAACGAAGAGTGTGAGAAGCTTTGCAGCAACCAATTTCCAAAAAAATTATTTATTAAATTAGAATACTGGCAACTTAATTAAGAAGATAGTTAATGATAATTTTGAGAAATACCAAATGCTAACTTAGATTGGATATTGCTTAATAAACATATTTTTTGGTAAGACAGATAAGACCACCATTTCTTTAGTTCCCATTTTATCTCCATGTTCTACTCAATCATTTTTTAAATTACCTGCTTATATGTCTACCTTTCCCACTAAACTATGAGCCTTGTTTTACTCATTTTAGAGTGTTTTAATGAGAATTGGGTTGAGGTGCTGGATAACTGGTATCTTCTGAGCACAGCACGGGGTAGGGAGGTTGGTGGTAAAATGTCTGATGAATAAATTGCACATAATTTGTATGAAAACATCTTAAATGTACAGTAAGCTCCATGTGATCTACAATAACCTAAAATATTGTTGACAATAGGGTTAAAAGCCTAAAAACCAAAAAATGGTCCCAAAAGAATGAAAGTATTACATGCAGAGTTAAGAAATTTTGTAGATGTCCTTGAGAGAGCACACAACTTCATTTCATGGGCTAGTCCTTAGACTAATGCCATGGAAACTGATGCCACCCCAGAAGATTCCTCACCTTTAGCACATACATCATTCCAGGCAAGTGGCATGAACTATGCCCACTTCTCCTGGCATGTCATAGCAACCTAAAATGATTGCTACTGCAGTAGCGTTTGCTCGATATGTTGAGTGCAGTGAAACCGTAGGGAGCAAGAAGTGAAAGGAAACAGACAAATAATTTAGTATGTGTTCATTGTGTTTAGACCTGATCGTCGTAACAACATAGCATTACTCAGATTCATTCAATAGGTATTTGAATACCTATTCTATGCTGGAGGAAGCTATACATATTCTTATTCTTATACAACTGGGTCTTTTCTATTAAGGAGTTCTCAGTCTGGTGATTTCTTACAGGTCCTCTCCTTTCTTCTCCAGCAGGGAAATGCAGTGTCTGTCTTTCTAGTTGATAACCTCTAATACTCACCAAGAGTTAGTGTTTTAGTTTGATTTGGAAGGAATGAGTAAGCAGCATTAGACTTAGTCTAGAAGCCCTTTTTAATCTTCTCTCAATTTTTTTTTTCCCCTGAAATCTTTGTAATCTATTTACCCATGTTTTGTGCTTGGAAAGCAGAACAGCTTGTAGGCATTTAGTTAATATCTGAAGAACCTGTCCAGAACAGTGTCTATTCTCAAGGTAATCATGAAATCACACATTTTAATCTGCTTCTAAAATTGCTGAATATTTATATACTCTAGAGATATATTTGTATTGATTTATAAAATCTTCATAATGAGAAAAACTATGATAATTACATACTTTGACTTTTCTATCTGGAAGAAACAGAAAATTGTAAACATCTTTTTACATCTATTTCTTGAAAATAATTTGTACTTGTTTTGAAAAGGTTGGCATATCATTTATTTGTACCATAATGTAAGAGACATGAACAGGGGTTTTGGGATTAGAAAAAATGGGTTCAAATTCCAGCTTATTTACAACCTATTTGTATTAATTAGAGCACACTAATTGCTCCAAGAAACAACCCCAGTTTCTTAGTGCCTAATGGAATAAAGGTCTTTTTCTCCTTTACATGAATGTTCTATGAGGGTCAGTGGGGGACTCTACTCCACATACTCATTCAGGGATCCAGACTATTCCCAAGGACCCTCTGGAGTCCTCTCCTGGGTCCTCTGTATCTGGCCAGCAGATGAGGGAAGAGAGAACATGTCAGGGATAGCACTGGACAAATTTTTAGGGCCCAGTCTGGGAAGTGTAACTTACTTCACCCCATATACAGGCATATCACGGAGATATTGTGGGTTCATCTCCACCACTACAATAAAGTGGATATTCTAACAGAGCAAGTCAAATGATTTTTTCTGTCCCAGTGCATAAAAAAAGTATTGTTTACCCTATACTACAGTCTATTAAGCCTGCAATAGCATTACATCTAAAAAACAGTGTTCATACCTTAACTGAAAATACTTTATTGCTAAAAAATACTAACCATCATCTTTCAGTGAGTTGTAATCTCTTTGCTGGTGGAGAGTCTTGTCTGGATGTTGATGGCTGCTGACTGACCAGGGTGGCGGCTACTAAAGGTTGGGGTGGTTGTGGCAATTCCTTAAAGTGAGACAACAAGGAAGACTGGCATGTCCATTGACTCCTCCTTTCACAAACGAGTTCCCTTGTAGCATGAGATGCTGTTAGATAACATTTCAGCCACAGTAGAGCTTTTTTCAAATTTGAAGTTAATCTCAAACCTGCCACTGCTTTGTGAATTAGGTCGATGGAATCTTCTAAATGCTCTGTTGTCATTTCAACAATCTTCACAGCATCTTCATCAGGAGCAGATTTCACCTCAAGAAGCCACTCTGTTCCTCCATGAGAAGGCAACTCCTTATCCAATCAGGTTTTATCATGAGGTCACAGAAATTCAAATACAATAATAATGGGAAAGTTTGAAATATTGAGAAAATTACCAAAATGTGATGGAGGGACATGAAGTGAGCAGATGTTGTTGGGAAAATGGCACCAATAGACTTGCTCAATGCAGGGTTGCCACAAATCTTCAATTTGTAAAAAATGCAGTGTCTTCGAAGCGCAATAAAGTGGAGCGCAATAAAACAAGGTGTGCCTATATTGCCTTGGCTGGGATTAGTTACCCAGGCCCCCTGAACTGCAAAAGAGAATGGAAAATACGGTTTGTGTGTCCAGGAGGAAAAGGAAATGGGGTTTGGTGAACACAGAAATAATATTTCTGCTACACCACTCAATCTTTTACAGCTGAAATTTTCATCATATATAAAAGGGTATAATTATACATACTTCATAGGGTTGTGATGATTAAATAAGATGTTTGTAAAGCATAAAGGAAATGCCTGGCATACGGTAGTGGTCAAAAAAATGCTACTTATTATCATTTCTGTCTTCCAGGACTTTAACTCCATCTCTGAAATTTCTTATGAGGATAATCCTATTAAACTAAAGGTTGGGGTGGTTGTGGCAATTCCTTAAAGTAAGACAACAAGGAAGTCTGGCATGTCAATTGACTCCTCCTTTCACAAATGAGTTCCCTTTCTCTGAAAATTTTTCTGAAATAATTTTTCGATCAAACAATATCAAGACACTTGCCTTATTGCAATTCCTAGCCAGAACACACTTTCACTGGGAGAGTATAAATTTAGTCAGGTTTCTTTACCCTTTATCACTTTTTTTCTTCCAATATTAATTCCCTAATCAAGGATTTTTGAATCTTTGCAGTTGACATTTCGGGCCCAATGGTTCTCTGTCGTGGGGGCTGTCCTGTGCCCGACAGGACGTGCAGCAGCATTCCTGGGCTCCACTCTCTAATGCCAGTGTGGTGGTAAAAAGTGAAAGCGGTTCTTGACATTGCCAAGTGTCTCCGTGGGTGGAGGGTGGGGCGGGGGGAAAGAATCACTTCCATTTGGATCCACTGCTTTAATCCTTTGTCTAACTTCTTACCTCATTCACACACAGATGCGTTTTGGGGAGGTTTGGACTCTAAATTCAAAATTAAATTAAAATTCAACTAAAATTAAAATATTATTGTTAAGCTATAGTATTCATCAGATACACATTAAGTATAGCGACCAGCATTGACTGACATGTTTCCTTTGCTTCTTATTTTAAGAATGGCAGAAACTGTTTGAATCAGTTCTGAGGGGTCCCCAGTCTGTTGAATCCCCAGATGATTTTCTCCCTCTCTGGATCGACTTGCAAATTCTTCCATTGCGGTGGGAAGAAGAAACGCTATATGAAGAGGCATGAATTGCTCCAGTTAATCAATTCAACTCATGGTTTTACCTACCACCATCTCAGCATACAGACCCGTCTTCCAAACATGCTCCCTTGAACTTTGCCTAGAGGGAGGCCCTTCCAAATCTCCCAAATCACTGGCAAGTGCACATATCCCCCGACATCACAGTGGAAGGAACACGGAGTCAAAGTCAGGAAGCTCGAGTTCAAATTCCGACTCTGCTCCTTCCCAGTATTGCTGCGGGAAAGTCTCTGAATTGCATTTGTGCCTCAGCTGACTCCCCCGTACAGTGAGAATAATGCCCATTCACAGTGTGTTGGTGAGACAGAAGCAAGGTGAGTTTTGAGGGCGCTCAGTATTTAGCGTATGCTCAATAAATGTCAGCTGGATTTGAGTCAGAACACTGGCATTAAGATCCTCAAAATGTCTGAGTTAATACCGCCCCTTCCCTCACCAGGTCCAGGATCACAGGGGTTATAAGGGCGAGGATTTGCCATCTCTCTTTGCAAATGCAGACCCTTATTGCTGTTTTAAAATGCCCACCTGTTTTGCTAGCTAATACATGCACTTGGAAAGTGAGGATGTGAGTGACAAGTTTTGTGTAGATAATATTGGGGTCGTTGCTGAGAAAACTTTGCTCAGCAGTGGTTCTTCGCACATCGTACGTACATCAGTTTAAGTGGCGAGTAAATGAATGAACGAGGGACCATCAGATTGGCACTAAAAAACTACCATCTCTTCAGTGATGTCAATCAGCCTGCAGGATGAAGACATGACGGGGTATCCGCTCCCTTCCCAAATAATTCCCAAACCCAGTTAACTGATGCCTGGTCCATGCTTTTGCTTTCCTATAAATGTGTCTGGAAGCATTCCTGGTATATTATACCCCAGAATGTACAAGTTCCTGGGGACCTTGCCTGCGTCACTGAACTCAGGGGGCAAAGGAAAGCTGAGGGCTCAGAGACAACCTTGGCCTAGTTTCTGGCTCTGCCTCGGCCAGGCCCTCCAGACAGGAGTGTGGCTGACACTTCAGAGGAGTTTACCTTTGGTTCTTGGGGTAGTAGTCCGATCGGCCTGGAAGGTGCACAAAGCAAGCCTCCTACTGCATTCTCTCCCAGTCCTTTGCACACTCACAGGTAAATGTCAAGAGGGCTGCTGTCCTCCCGCCAGAGCCATCAATCCACCAGAGACTGCTTTTACTGAAGGCTCTTTACTTAACAAGAACTTAGTGCCGAAATGGATCTCCTCGTCGGATTCCTCGGCCACCAATCACCACTCTGTGGTCTGCGGAAAGAGCTCTCTGTTCTGCAGGGATGTTCTTGTGGCTGGGGAAAATCGGGGGCCGGGGCCCTCCCAGCACCTGCCCTGGTCTCCCCAGCTCTGTTCACCCACTGGCACTTTCTGCAGTGCCCCAAAGATATTCAGCATCTGCGAACTCAGCCACACGCCTGGGAGCAAGGGTCCCAGGTTCAGCAGCTATTAATTAGGGTGATGATTCCCAGGGCTGCAATTACACACCCAAAGGTCCACTTAGCATCTCTTCTTGAATCTCTTGTTTCTGTAATGCTGATGTCCCTAAAAGATTCATTTGCAACCACTTACTGATTACATTTACTCCAGTATATTGTTTCGGATGGACAGCACGGAAAGCCAATACGGAATATTGACCTCAGCGGTATCCTGTGATTACTCCGGCTGCCCCAGCTATCATTAACCACCCCGTTTCCGAGTGCCACAAACACTGCTGGTGACAGATCTGTGACCTTTCCCCTAGAAATGTTATGAAACGAGCGTGCTGCATAAATGACAGGAGGGATGGATGTCAAATGGTTGTTTAAATGCTACGTCAGCAACAACTATAGTCTTGGTTTCTGACGTTAGAGGACATTTTGGGGGGGGACATTTGCTCTCCTTTTGAATGAAACAACTAAGTGTCAACCTAAAAGGATGGAAACATTAGGCCATTCTCTGCCTACAAAACCAGACACCTCAAGCTAGCTCTCAGGACTAAGTTTTAAGCTTTTTATAATTTTATTTTAAATCAGGGCAGAAAGCTCAATTTAAGTAGCCAAAAATAAGGGAACAGATTACAAGTGTATTTTGAGCATACAGTTGAAAATTGCAATTAAATAAACAGTGCAGAATTACCTTATAATCTGATTATATGCATATTTAGGTCAAAGGTACAGATCCAAATATTGTGGGTCAAATAATGATTCCTGGAACATAGAACTGCATACAGAAAAAGAAGGTGGAGTTGTACCTTGATAAGGCAGGAGGGAGTCCAGCTCTCAGTCCCCCAAATCTCCCTCTTCTTCCCCCAAACCTGCAATAGAGTCACTTCACAGTTCCCCCTGTCCTTTCAGAACTGTAGGTTCAACACTGGCTGCACTAAACCAGGTTAAACTAAACCAGAGAGTTTTTAAAAGGTACCCATGTCAGGATTCACCCCTGCATGTGGGAATCAGAGCTCTGAGATGGGGCCTAGGACTTGGTATTTTCTGCAAAGCTCCCAGGTGATTCTAATGGGCAGAGAGAATGCTTGAGAGCCACCACTGTAGTTACAGGGATAGAAAGTTACCATTCTGGTTGAAATAAATATGATACAATTTTACTGTTGACATAACTAGCTATTTTCTTATTAGGTAAAATAGTGAGAAAAATCAACAGGAGAGATTTCACAAATGAAAAGTACCTGACAAAAATAATTTAAAAGAGGACATTCCAAACTGCCAACCCTAAAAGTAAGATTTCCCATATTTAGTGGATTTCTTTAAATACAGTACAAATATCAATTCAGCCAAAGACCTGAATCTTTAAAGTTTATTAGAAGTCCTACCTATATTCGGCTGTGGCTCATGGAGGAAGAGATGAAAGGAAGGGAAAGAATAGTGACAGAAAATGGATTTTGAAATTCTACGGCAAATCATTCCATGGCTTATGCTTTAGTACAGGGTCACAGTATTTAAATTATCAAATGTTTAAGTTAGAGTCATTCAGAGATTATATGCTTTCAAAAAGTCATGACCATCTGTCAAACATGGTAAATGTAAAAGGAAAAAGAATAACATATGGAATTAAGCCCACGATATATTCTCCCTTTCAAAATTCACATGAGCTAATTAATACTGAAATATGATAGACAGCTCTCCTTAAGCAGAAGGGGAAGGGTCTTCACGTTTCTTGACTAGAACGTACTTCTCTAACCACAGAAACAACAGTGATTGCTTTTACAAAACTGGAATAAAAAGGGAGAAAATGGGCAATTTCCGAAGGACTCTATTTCTAGGAAGAAAATACTTTTACCATTCTGCTAACATGTTCTAGGCTTGGGGCAGGCGTTAGTCACACTTTTGAGACAAAACCAAAACAAAACCACACGGCTGAGGGTAAAAGCTTTACATTCAGTGCCTTTCTTGCATTCATTTGCTTTCCTCGTGTGAGTTTGCGAGGTTCCTTCTTGCACATTCCCTAAACAGTGCGGAACTAGGGGAGGCTGCAGTGTCGCTTCTAAGTGGGCGGTTAGATTGTCTTTGTGAGCATTTGATGCTCTTCTTTAATAACCTCAAGTAAAAGGCTGAATGCATTCAACAACAGTAGCTGAAAAAAGTGCAACGAGTCATATTATAGGAAAATGGAGAAAAGGATACAGGACTCTCCACTGAACACAATCCTATATTGTAGGCAATCTGTGATAACACCCTTTTCATTTCAGTTCAGTCCCATAAAATTACCACTCACATCACAACTCATGCAGAACACAGATAAATGTAAAAATGTCACAGAATTCTTCCAGATGGGACTTTTAGTTCCACTAGATCACCATCTACTTTTTTACTTGTCTAATATTTCATTACAACCTTCCATAAGTTAATTTTCTTTCCACTGACCATGTAAATCACAAATCAATTTTCATTTAAAATGCCTGACTACAGATTGCTCCTGAAAGCTCAGAGCATATGCTTCAGTGAACTTCTCCAACATCCTTAATGTACATTAGAAAAATGTTGTGTTTTTAAAAATCTTTTTTTTTAAAGGAATTAATTTTACATTAAAATCTGGCACAAGACCCAAGGCATCCTATTTTCCTCCTAAAATGCAGATGTAATTTTAAGGCATGGAAACACACGTGATCAAATATTTGTCATGGCAAAATTAACAAACATGGTAACATTTTATACCACCAAAGAGTACAGTACATTTGCTAAAGAACACACACATGCACACATATGTATTATGTACACAGGCATGTGGCTTACAGTTTAGTTTTAAAAATTAAAATTACAGATTTTAGATAAGCCCCTTTTATACCTGATAATTCTGTGAATGGTGTGGGTTTGGAAATTTTGCCTTGATGGGAACATGCTTTGGAATCCAGATTTCTCTGTAGTGGAGAAAGAGTTCAACCTCTGTACACTGAGATTTTCTCAGGAATATTCAGACTGCAAAGGCCATCTTACATTTTTGTTATGAAAATATAAAATATCCTGATTAAAACAGTAATTTGTGAGCGAGCTGGGCAGTTTCAGACCCAAACAAATCATTATAAATTGGCCTCTTTTTGAGTTTTAGCTCCTTACTTAAAAGTTCATTATTTTAATGGTATTCTGAATTGAACAGATTATTTACATTGGATAATATTCCTGATTTCTCCCAAAATCCTGTGACATTCAAAGTGGCTTGAAGTTTTTTTTTTTTTAATTTCTGTGTGAACATGTTATTGACGTACTTCAGGTGAGAGGTGCTTGGAGTTCTCAGTTTTAAAATACAGTTGACGAATGACTGTAAATCAGTAAATCACATGGTCACAGAATATTCCAGAATATTCAGGAGGCAAGAACCAACATGGAAGTTTGTCCCAGGTTTCAGAGAGAAAACTGCACTTAGAGATTGAGTCACATTTACTGAGGGATTCCCGGAATTTCCGAAAAGCTGTGATGGTGGGTGTGCGTGTCCTTTTTCTGTATTCGCTACTTGAGTGAAGGTGTCATTACAGGGATTCAGGGCCTGATAAGCTGGCATATTTTTCCCCAGTGGCAGCAACTGGAGGTTTTTTGGTTTGTTTGCATTTCCTAACACTATCACTCTTATAATGAATAAATTACATTTTCAAGTTGCTAGTTGGATAAGGTGAGGTTCTTACCTGTGTTTCTGAGGTGTGTGCTGGGGGAGTCTGTGGGAACCTAGAGTACTTCACGGGGAACACATCCCTGAGTATGACCCTGAGCGGGAATGCTGGGTGGGTAGGTTTAAGATTTCTACATTGCCTCTTTTTATTTTTTTAAGTGAAGAAATGTTCAGTGTTTTTAAGTGAAGCATCTGGGTTTTGAACTGCAAACATTCTGAATGCTTCCCCAAGGCTTTTGCAGTAGGAAAGCCCTACCTTTGCAGTAGGAGACACACAACTTTCTGACTGGAGTTTGGCCAAAAAATTAATGCTATTTTATGAGCCACTCATTAATCTCCTGAAAAAAGTGTGTGATATGATTTTATGAGCACTCGATTTTTAGGGGCTTTGTACATCAGCTTGTTTCTTTGAGGTGACCTGCCTACCTTGCCCTGCATTTTGTTCTCTGCCAGAGTAGTGCACACTATAAAGATTATGAAAAAGCAAATCCCCCTCCCCCAAAAAACCAACAAAACCCCCCACCTTGCTGGTAAACTGTAGCTCTGTTAACTGCAGTTCATACTTGACTTACACAATACCATCCATTGCATATGAAAATGCGCCAGAAATGTCTAAGAAATATGTTGGGCAAATAGGATTGGAGAGAAATGCTAAAGTTGAGAATGAAACTTTCTCTTTAAAATATATCTTGAAGCCTTCAATGACAAAAATTTAAACTAGAGTACAGCAAGAACGAAAGCATAGCATTTACTAGAAAAGTAGACACCACCCTCCAACTGATTAGAAAGTGGTCCCTACCAGATAAAAGCCTGGACATGGTAGGAATATTGGTGGCATTCAAAGCAGGAAATAAAGTGATACCCTGGCATGGAAGTAATTCTTATAATACAGGAAGGAGCTTAGATAGCTGTCAAAGGTACGGAAGATTTTGAGATTGGGAAGAAAAATGCTGCAAAGGAAAAGAGAACTACTGTGTAGATCCTGAATCTCTTCATAGAATATTTCCACTAAATTCCAGCAGTCAACATGCCATGGAGAAGCCACTACTTGAATATCTTCTACAAGGAAATTTTCCATTTTATCTATAGATAAATTCTTTTCTTTTTTTTTTTTTTTGTCCAGTGAATTCTTTAACTGTACTGGAAGTCATTAGGAAAAGAACATTTGCAATATAGGAGCTTTTTTTCATGGCAAATGTTGCTTGTGTTCCCCTGCAAATATATTTGTATATACCTGCAAATGTAAATCCAATTGCAACTGTATAATTGTATTTGTATGAATACCGTAACCATATCATTTACCATTTGAAGGACATGAAGCAGACATAAGGCAGCTTTGAAAGTGTACATTTGCCTTAGGATTATTTTAAAATTTGGAATCATACCTAATTATTAAACCATATGAAGAGAATTCAGTAGGTAATTAATTGTTCTCTCAAAAATGCTCCTTTAACTACAGTGAGCTACCACTTCACACCTGTTAGTATGCTATTATCAAAACACAAGAAACAGTAGAAAATAACAAGTACTGGGGAGGATGTGGAAAATTGGAACCCTGTACATTGTTGGCAGGAATCTAAAATGGTACAGCTGCTATGAAAAATGGTATGGCAACCCCTTAAGCAATTAAGCATATAGTTATCATACAATCCGCAATTCCACAGTTGGGAATCTACCCCAAATGATTGAAGGCAGGGGCAACCAGATTAATGTACACCCGTGTTCGTGGCAGCGCTATTCAGAGTTGTCAAAAAGTGGAAGTAACCTGAATGTCCCTGGACAGATAGATGGATAAACAGAATGTCACATATGGAATGGAATATTATTCAGTGGAATATTATTCCCTCTTAAAAAGGAAGGAAAATCTGACACACGTTACAACATGGATGAATCTTGAAGACACTAGGCTAAGTGAAAGAAGCCAGTCAGAAGGACAAATACTATATGATCCCCCTTAAATGAAGTACGTGGAGTGGTCAAATTCATAGAGACAGAAGTAGAAGGGTGGTTGCCCAGGGCTGAGTGCAGCGGGTAATGGGGAATCATTATTTAATGGGTACGGAGTTTCAGTTGCAAAAAAAGAAAACTTCTAGAGATGATGATGATTTAATGCCACTGATTTGTACACTGAAAAATGGTTAAAGTGGTACATTTTATGTTGTGTATATTTTATCATTAAAAAGGAACAAAAAAATGAGGGATCTGGGAATGTTACACCAAGTGCTTCAACTGTATTTGTAATATTTTATTAAGAAACAATATGAAGCAAGCAGGCAAAGTGTTAGAATTTGACAGAACAATGTGGTAGCTACACAGGTGTTCTTTATGTTATGCACTGAACCCTGTTAGAGGGGAAATATTTCAAAATAAAAATACTGAGAAGTTTTTAAAATGCAGAATTAATTCAGAATTAATGTCCTTAATAAAATTTGAAATTATGAAATTAATAAATTAAAATTTGTTTTAGCTAAATAAAAATTAAAAATGTCCTAAAAAAAAAATTATAAAATGTCCTGAAAATTAAAATTATAAAATTAAAAAACATGTGTTTTTCTGAAATTGAGAAAGTTCTTAACCTATTTATGATCCCTGTGAGCTACTTATTTTCAAGAACAAAGGTTAGCTGAGTAACCTCAAGCATCTACACAGTATTTGGCTTGTCTGCTAGAACCACAATGTACCTATCACTCAAGAATATCCCAGAGAGAATGTTAGAGCACAATATTGGATATATCTGTAATGGGTCTGCTGTTTTCTTACTAAAAGTTTCCAGTAATTCTATAAAGGGTATTTGCAAATTTTTGAAAGCTCAAGAAAACATTCAGTTTAAATCACTACCAAATTCAGTAGAATGCTGGAAAATTTAAGGAATCATCTACCTGCTAAGGAGTAATTATCCAGACTTGACCTACCTAAAGAAATTGAGAAAAGGAAGAGGAAGAGACTTTTCATGGCAAAATATTAGGCTGACCTTAACATGGGCAACCTTCCTGTTTCCAATATATAGAAAATATGGACAAAATATACCAAAAACAAATATACAGGCAGAAAGGGAAATCCACATGCACCAGAAATGAAGAAGAGCAAGACCATTCACTGATAGCCTAGTACTTTGGAAACAGGGATAGGTACAGGCCTGGCCAGCCCGGGGCTAAGTTTCTAGCACCAATACAGGGACAGGATCTGGAGTATTGGGCCCATGCCAGCAGAGCTGTGGCAACTGAGCCTCTCATAAAAATCCAGAACCCTGGAAGGGCTGTCCCAACAGTGAAAACAGGTAACATAAACCCCAACCACCAGCCCGGGGATTTAAGAAAGACGTTCGGTTCTGTTAAAGCCTCTAGCTAGGGGAGGATGTATGGGAGAAATTGAAACCCTGTCTAAATATTTCGTAGTGTAGAGTCTAAATTTATATTACATACATGGCACAGATAATCTTTAAGCAGAGACATCATTCATGAAATCTGTAGGGCATTTGGCAGAAGCAAATGCAAAACCTCTTATTGGCAATACCTATGCAACCCAAAGTTCAAAGGATTTCACAGAAAAACGATTTCTACTTAAAGTGAGTTCAAAATAACAAACTACCACATAAGGAAATATTTCACTATGAGGAAGAGAGAGACAGCAATAATTATCTCCTCAAGTACTTAAGCTAAAAGGCAATCTAAAGAAGATTATGAAATAAGAATATTTAAAACCATTAAAAAGAGCTAAGAAAAAATGGGAACCTAAAGAAAGAAAAGCAAATACAACTTCTCGATGTGTAAAATATAGTCTTTAAAATGAAAAATTTCAGGTTAAACATGAAATTAAACATAACTGTAAAGAGAATTAGTAACTGGATGATAGATCTAAGGAAGTCACAAAAATACAGTACAAAATATATATAAAGAGATAGAAAATATGTAAGGGAGGTTAAGAGACATGGAAGACAGTATACATGTATTAGCAGCCCTGGAGGAGAGAACTAAGTGAATAGCGGGGAAGAGATAACAACTGAAATGTCAGGAATTGCACATCCCAAGCAGGATAAATTAAAAAAAAAAAATCTATCCCAAAGACCAAGAGAAAAATCTTATCATCAACCACGATTTAAAAAGACATTTTGTCTATGAAGGAATGACAATTAAATTCACAACATATTTATTATCAGCAAAAAATAGGGCCCAGAAGATAACTTCATTTGCTGAAAACATTAACTGTTCACTTAGAATTCTAATTCCAGCTAAACAATAAAAAATAAAGACAAAGGCTCATTTTCAAACAAATGAAACTCAGAAGAACTTCTCTAAAAACAATCACAAAGCCCTGGAAGGAAAGAATGGGATACAAAGTAAAATGATAAACAAAGAATTTTGCAACTGTAATAAAAGCGAAGTGAAGTTGTAAACGCAACAATGTGAAGAATAGCATGTTGGGCAATAATAATATAAAAGATGGGAGGCAATGATCAAAAAGCTGTGATTATTGTTTAGGAGGAAAGATGAAAAATATACTGGTAACAACTAAAAGAATAAAAATAGATGTTTAACTTCTAATTCGGCAGGTGAACAAAGAAAGCTTGATAAATTCATTAAAATGCAAGAAAGGAGGAAAAAGGCAGAAGAAAACATGGTTAAAAAAAACCAAAAATAAGATGATTGAAATAAATTCTAATATATCCCCATCTACATGTATTAACACATATAAATCTCAAAAGCAAAATGTTGAAAGAAAAAGGCAAAATAAAAAAATGTATCTAGAGTGTGCTGCTATGATGTAAAATTTTAATTCATCCAAAGTACCATATTATGTGTGTGTGTGTGTGTGTGTGTGTGTATGTGTGTAGTAAATGTATAAACACATGCACTGGAGGCTTGGGAGGGATAGCTCTTTCTAGGTCAGAGGCAATACCATGGAATGACCATGTAGAGAGGTAGAGGAGGATTTTAGCATTATTTATAATGTTTCATTTTTTAAGATAAAAGATCTTAGGCAAATGTGTCAAAATGTTAACAGCTGTTAGATCATTTTAGTGTGTGTGTGTGTGTGTGTGTGTGTGTATGTATATAGCCCAGAAGATAATTTTAAATAAATAAATAAAAAACATATTTCAAAGTACAAAGTATAATAATTTTTAAAAAGGAAAGAGATTTTTAGATTCTGATCGATGGAAGTTGCTCATAAAAATTGTATCCTTTGTCCTCTCTCTACAGATAAAAATCCCAGTTAGGTTCTAATCTACAGTGGAGAATGTACAAAATGTGTCCTCTCTAATTTTTTGTTATCAAAGAGGATTCTTTGTGATTTTCTGCTTGAGGGTCCAAAATTTAAATGTGCTAATTGTTTTAATCAAATTCAGCTTTTAACCAGTGCTACACGTATATGAGATTTAGGGAGATCCTTCAGGCCAGCCAGTGCTATCCAACAGAAATACAGTGTGAGCCACAAATGTGAGCCACATGCATAACTTAAAATTTTCTAGTATCATATCAAAAAAAACCAAAAAACAGGTGAAATTAATTTTAGTAATTTTTATATTTGACCTAATATATCCAAGACATTTCAACATCTTATCAATATAAAACTATCAGTAATTAAAAAAAATAAGCAAAATACAAGGCAGTTGTCTGGACTTGGCACTTACAGCATCTGTCGGTGAGGGCTAGCCGCATTTCAAATGCCCAATAACTACCTGTGGCTCATGGCTGCCACATTGAATTTTGCAGCTCTGAGTAATTAGAGTACAGTAGCTCTCATTCATTTTGTATTTACTGTCAGGTACTATGCTAGGCATGTCCTATACAGTATCACATTTAATTCTAAGAACAACCCTGTCTGAAGAAAGCAAGTCTTGGAAATCAGAGCGCCTTGTCCAGGTCACATGGCTAACAAGCTGTAGGACTGGAATTAAACTAGATCAGTGTGACTCACAGCCCACTCTGTTAACCACCGTGCTCAGTGGTCACCTATGAACAGTTTCTCCATCAATCCTCCCCTGACCAGTTGGCGTCTGTATGAACCGAGCACCTCAAATTTTACTCTTACCAGGTACCTGGGTTTTCAGTTGGGTAAATGCCCCTTACCTGGGCTCAGAAATGATGCTAAGCACACTCTCCTCTTTTGCTCATCTTTTGTCAAGGGGCTGGAAAATGGGATCTAATATTTGCACTGATTCAGAATCACCGCAAAAGGAGGTAAAATGTAGAACAGCATCGTGCAGAAGAAAGAGAAAGGATCACAGCATTCAGCTCCGTGCGCTCTAGCCATCCTCAGTCCTTTTGTCTATATCCATTGCTCAATATTCGACAAGTTTCTATTTCTATCCTCTCCATAAAAGTCTCCGTAGTTAGGGAAGTCATGCACCTTTCGTGGTTTCCTAATAAACTGGAGGTGAGTACCAGTACGGAATCAAAGGAAATAAAACTCCAGTGACTGCTGCGAGGGTTGCCCTCTGAATGTGGCTTATACAATATTTCATCTGTGCTGACACCTTTCACTCTCAATTACTGAGTTGCTGTCAAAACGAATCAATCAAATTATAGCACTGTGTCTTCCTGTCATCATTCCATTGTAAGTTAGCAACATTAACTTTCAAATATATAGAAGCATAAGTTTTATCTCTATTCTTTATTTAATGCAATTTCCTCCCACGTGAGTTATTTTTCAAACATGGCAAACTCGAATGATCTTATGTCAAATGTTGAATATACCTATGTTCTGCTAAGGATTTCGGAAATAATGGCACACAAGGTAACCGAGGTGCATAGGAATGTGTTAATAGACCTGCATATGTGTGCTGATCTTAATCCAGTGACAAAATGGTAAACATAATAAGTCATTTTTTTTTTTTAGTTTTGGCTGTAAGCTTGGTGAGCACAGTTGATTAATATAATTTGGGAGACTATGACACCAAATTAAACAAAAAGGTTCATGTGGAGCCAGAAAGTTTTCAGACACTAATTTTGCTTACATTAAGTCATAATTTTCCGAGAGAGTTCTTTCCGAAACTTAAGACTATATGATCTAAAGTACAGTGTTCCCCAAGCACAGATACCCTTTTCTACAGCACGGGAAACATGACACCGGGGGACGATGCCTGCTCCCAGAGGCCTGCGCGGCTGCAAGTGGGTATGACCCAGAGAACTCTGAAAAGAAGAAAGGAAGGGGAAAAAGGACTCGAACATTTTCATTTGGGGATTTTAAGGCTACAACTACATTTTCAAATAATGGAATCTAAATCAACTGAGTCGCTTTTCAGCAAAAGAGCAAGCACTGTTGAAGCTTTTATGGACAAGCTCTTAAAAGAGCTTCTCTTTATACATGGAAACTTGGCGTGTCTTAAGAAGATAAAAAGCAAACTGCCAGATACACTTTTGCGGCTCCTTCTTGTTGCGCTCTGGGTATATAGGGAGCAAGCAGCAGTCAAAACTCCAGTATGAATGTGTAGATCATGTCCAGTGAAAGAGAATCCAAACGCAGAGGGGCCCCAGCCTACACTGGTGCAGAACCATTATACGTGTTGGGACCT
The DNA here is from genome assembly GCA_029783875.1 of Phataginus tricuspis. NCBI lineage: Eukaryota > Metazoa > Chordata > Mammalia > Pholidota > Manidae > Phataginus > Phataginus tricuspis. The sequence continues at coordinate 4,927,711 of JAQQAC010012171.1, read as the reverse complement.
CTTCCTTCATCTCTGCTGTGTCTGCATCTGCCTCTTCCAGTGGCTTGAATTGCTGTGTTCCTTCCCCAACCTCTCCTCCTCCGGAAGTTTCTTCCCTCCCTGGCATCAGTCCTGCATGTTGTTACTTTCTACATCAGGATGTCTAGCACCAGTCCCATTCTGGGTTTTACATCCATATATTTCCAGCTGGATACTAGTATTTTCATGTAAATTATCCACAGGAGACTTAAACTAATCATGTCCACCTGAACTAACAATCTCCCTCTTTTTTCTCTACATTTAATCCATCACCAAATGGTACCAAACCCACCTGGTTAATGTCTCCTAAATCAGTCCTCTGCTCTACGTCAGTGCCACCAGGACCCTTTCTCTCCTGAATGAGTGCAATAGCCTTCCTCCTAAGTAGGCTGGGGTGCCCACCATACTGCCTGGTAAATAGCAGATGCTTAGTGAGTATTAGTCAATCAATCTTTGTGCACAGTTCAGGGGAGGAAATGCGGTTTAGCTTTTCCCTAGAGTGGGCTGACAAATAATAGCTGTGACCTCTCACTGTCTGCCCTGCGAGGACTGCACACGTGAGGGAAGACAGGACTTCGCTGAGAGCCGTGACTCTCCATTCTCTAAACAGCGGGCAGAGGGGAACTGGGGGCTGCCTCCCATTTCCGTACACTTCCCTCAGATACAGAAATCCTCTTCATTTTGGTTCCAGAGGACATTTGAGCAAATAATCCCAGTTCCCTCTCCTCCTTGGTAATGGAGTGAGATTGAGAAGCTTTCCAAGCAGTCTTTTTCTCTAGGCATCCGTACCATTCCAGTGGCAGCCATCTCGGAAGACAGCTCTGATGCCTGCCTCGGAATCCAATCCAGTTTGCACACGCTAGTGTAGACACATCGCTACATGCCATCAAGAGCCCTGATGGATTTACTGCCTCATTATGTGCAGACTGGGGATCACATTACTTCCCTGCCTTTTGCTTTGACATTTACGTGGCAGCTGGAAACCATTATACTTTGACAATGCTTTATTCCATTGACAGTATCTCTTAAATACACAGTATACTAGTCATATTCCTCCTTCGGGCGCCCCCAGTTTAATCCATGCCACAATGCCTCAGTGATGCCTGCTTCAAGGATAATGTACTGCAGAATGGGCTCTCTGGGTATTTTAAATAACAAGTCTGAAGCATTGGAGATATGGAGGTTTGAAAAACTGCCAAAGTAAGACCCTTCACAAGAACTTTTCATAACTTCTTTATGGTGCATTTGGTATTATTGTATGGTCATATGGGGCTCTTCTGAATAACACTACAAATGGGAATTTATGTACTTGGTATTTTTTAATATTGGACTTAGCAACAGCAAGCCATCTACTGGAGGCTGAGAAATAAGTGCATACTAAACGCCAGGGCCCATTCTTCTTGTTTCTGTGGCAGGTACCACACTGCCCTTGCTGTGAGGCCTCTGCTCGCCTGTTCGTGGTGCCCCCAGGGATGTGCCGAGTGTGGGCGCCGCAAGAACAGCACAGGACTGACCCCAAGGGAAAGTGGCACGCTTGGCCATGTTCTGATACCAGAATGCTCAGTGCACGTCGCCCGCCATTCCCCGCCAACAGTTTTCTCCTCTGATCAATAAAATCAAGCACCTTTAAATGTGATTTTATGAATATGAAACATTGCTCATACATAATGAACACACAGAGTTGCTTTGTGGTTGTGTTGTTTTTAATTTGAGAGTTAATCCACTTAGAATTGAGAGATGCTTTTTTCCAAAAGGTGGCTGGCTAGAAAGTCAAGGACCCAGAGACCTCACCTTGTGAATGGTAGTGATGGGCATTCTGGATACGACTGTTCACCTCCGTACAAATACAAATACAAAGTATCTGATTTTGAAATAATGCTTATTATGTAGAAACTTTCAAAAGAAAGCAATCACTCATAATCTCTCACTGGCTAGCATCTACCAGTAACGCTTTGTTGTGTATAGTATTTTTCTTTTCCTCTCACTGTAGGTGGTGTGCGTGCCTATTTGGGCTTTTTCTAAACATTTGGGATCCAATTGTGTGCATCTGAAATCACTGTTATTTTAGTGTTAACTTCTGCATCTGAGAAACAGAGCCATTAACACTTTAATGGGAGACCTTGGGCTACTCATTTCCATGAAGCTCTTCCTAGTTTTCATTCCATTAGCATTTTGTACTCACACATTAAAAAAATACATTTTAAAATAAGTTGCTATTTTACCGGTATTTTATAAGCTTGACAGCATACACTTACCTTTTTTTCTTTTTTGGAAAAAACTGAGGTGTATTTTACATATAGTAAGATTCACCCTTTCTACGGATCTTTTACAAGTTTGACAGACACACAGAGTCATATAGCCATCACCATGATCAAGTCAGAGGCCAGCCCCCCAAATTCCCTTGTACTCCTTAACAGTCAACCCCCCCCCATCCCCTGCCCTTGGTCACCACTGACTTTTCTCTGTCCCTATAATTTTGCCTTTTCCTGAACGTTACATAAACGGAGTCATACTTTTACATGTACCCATGTGCTATTTTAAGTAGTTCTCAATTGTTGCATATGTTTGTTAACCATTTTTATATTTATTGTTTTTGAATTCTGCTACTTTAAGAAATTGTTAATGTGTTGTGTCCTAAGGAACTATGCCGATAGTCCAGGCAAGTAATGGGTTTACGTGATGGAATTACAGAATCTCAGTGTTAGAAAGAATCTTCCTGGTCATCTAAGTCTATTACTCATGAAGCGTAGCTTCAGGGAAGTGGCCGCTGAACCTCATAACATGAGGCTGAATTACATGCAGGGGGATCACCTCCCCTTTAGGAGAATCTTCACTCCCATTGGCAGCAGGCTGGACCAGGTGACTTGCCAGCCAATAGGATGTGACTGAAAGTCAGGTGAGCCCCTTCTGAGCCAAAGCTTTAAGAGTCACTGTGGTTTTGCCATTCCCTCCTCCCTTTGCCATGAGAAAGGCATGTCCCAGGGAGAGGGTGCTTCTTCGGCCTAGATCCTAGAATGAAGATGCAGGGCAGAGCCACTGCTGGCTTGCAGTCAACATGTATCATGGAATAAACAAAGAAATAAACCTTTGTTGTGCCCCAGAGAGATTTTGTGCTGCTTTTCTAGAGTAGCATGACCTCGTGAAAGCTGCAGATGCATGCATCCTGTCCATCAGGCTTTTCAGAATGTCTTCACTGAGGATCTGTGTGATTAACTTTTCTTAGCACCTAGGCCTTAATCTGGGACATTCTTCCCCCAGATATTGTACAGCTAAGTCCCCCATGTTCTTTGGGCCTCTGACCAGTGGGGATAATGCTGCTGATGACCCTGTATATAATAGGTCTTTATATCTCGTCCCCATCCCTGTCATCTTCATCCCAGCTATCCACTGTAATCCCCACACTTGTCATACAAGTGCCTTCAGGGACTCTCTTTGTTTACTTACTGCTGTCTCCCAAGTCAGGATCATAGTCTAATACACTAGGAAAGCTCAATGACTACTTGCTGAGTAAATTAACAAAGTAAAAAACAAAAACAAAAATAAATAAGCCTGTTTCTTGTGAAGCTAGTATGATTCTTTTTACTATCAGCTAATTAAAACTGTGGAATGTGATGTATCTCCCCCTTGACTGGTCCTCCAGTTCCAAACCTTTGTCTAGCTTTCTTCTTTTTCTAATAAACAGCTTTTGGTCTTTTGTGCTTCTTCCGTTATAGCCTGCTTGAATCCTTGGGATTCCACAGGCAGAACTAGATGCATGCAAATACATACCCATGAAAAGCGCAGCATCCTTACACTGTCTCAGGTATGTTCATCTCTAACAGATCGGACCACTTGGCGTGGGCAGGAGCGGCATAGAATGCCCTCCAGTGTCCCCTTTTTCTGCTCCTCCAGTCTGACTTCCTGTCCTCTCAGATTCCTAACCTTCAGGTCAACAACAATCAAAATTGTTCATGGGGCTCTGTAGACTCCACACCTCCCATGCCTTCTTCTTTACACCAAATGTTCTCTTTAATTCTCTTCACTTGACTAACTCCTACCAATTCTTTAAAATTCATCCATCCATCCATCCATCCATCTACTCATCCATTCTTGAACACCTCTTATGAGCCCGGCACAGTTCCAGTTCTTGGGTCACATCACTGAACCAAACAGAGAAGCCTATTCTAGGGCTTACATTCTAGAGGCAGAGCCAGACACAAACAGCACCTGCTAGAAATGCATGCTATGAAGATAGCCTTCTCTAAAGCACCAGGCCGAGGATCAGGATACTGTCTCCACTGCCCCACATGGCTAGAGTAGTCGTAACCCAAAGGGTTTAAAAAGAAAGAAAGAAAAAACATTTTTGAGGTCTTAAGACTATGTAGAAGGCAGTAAGTATTGTGGACAAAGGAAATAAAGGAAAGCAGGTAAGGGGGAACAGGAGTATTGGAGAGCAAGGAGGAAGTAGTCTGATCTTTTCTGGGGAAAGGGTGTTTCAGGCAGAGGGAACATCCTGCACAAAGGCCCTGGGGTAGGAATGTGTTTAAAGAACACAAAGGCCAGAGTGCCCTCCCCCTGAGGCTGAATGAATTGAAAGTGAAGAGTGTGTGAGTGAGAAAGCAAAATAAATTAGACTGAAGGTGTATGTCTTGGAAAAAACTTTGGCACCAGAACTGACTGAAAGCAAAATCGTCAGATGCATTCTCGATTTCTGAGAACGGGATTCCCAATGAAGCTACAAATCTTTTAACTATTAGAAACTTAAAGCAGCTCTTCTGCCAAACATGGACGGAGGAAATCCCCGAAGAGAGATATATTCCTCCACATTCTCTGCAGAGGAAGCCAGGGAGGATAACACAGGGAAGAATGTCCCGGGGATGTAGTTAAAGGCCACGGGAAGAGTGGCCAAGGGTGGTCCCCAAGGGATGCTCAGTGGAGGAAGCCCTCCCTCCCCAGGAGAGGGGACCTTCGGGAGGTCCACCTGCTGGGACACTGCAATGGCTGTGGGTAAACGAACTGTGGCACAGCCTTTGGATGGAACACTACTTGAGAATGAGAAGAGAGGGACTTCTGGCGTCCACAACAACAAGGATGAATCTTAAAGACATTACACGGAGTGCAAAAAGGCGGACAGGAAAAGAATAGATACTGTAATGAATCCATTTACATGGAGTTCTAGAAAAGACAAAACTAATCAATAGTGACAGAGAGCAGATCAGGGTTGCCCCATTGGAGGGAGGGGATTGGCTACAAAGGGACACAAGGGAGACTTTGGGGGATCATGAAATGTTTTCTGAATTGATTGTGGTGCACGGAGGTTGTGTGGATATATACAATTATCAAATTTCATCGAGCCGAGCAATTATGGTCCATTTTATTGTGTATAAATGATACCCTCACTAAAACGACAACAGAACAAACAAAAAGGAAACGTAATGTCATTTGCTCATGAAAATTCCTAACCCTACAACGATATCCACATACTTTATCCTGTACAGACTTTAATTTGGAGAGTCAGAGGAGACTCGCTCAGCTTTCCTGCTGGTGCTAAGGGTGGGAAAAACCATCCTTGGCCTCGATTTTCAACCAGCCTGGAACCTAATAGCCTTTCCATGTTCAGGTCAGGCAGCAGTCTCTAATGTGTTTTTGATCATTAATTTAAACGCTATGCTTGATTTAACTGGACTGTCCACACTTTGATATAAATCTCTTATGTTGCACATTTCTACTCTTCATTTACATTGCCCGCAGTGATTAGCGGGCCAAGGAGGACAAGTCCCTAGCCTGAATCCCCTGTCCTAGATGTTGACCCCCCTCTGCTGTCCCATTAACCTCTCGGCTGCTTGGTGTCACCTGTACTGAGGCTGTATTTATCTATATTTTCTGCCTAAATCTGTACAAAGCAAAAAATCCAACACATTCACATGGATTCTATAATGGGGACTTTATTTTGTCACATCAAATAATCAGCTAGTTCCTGCATGAGCACAGCTGCAAATTACATTCTTAGCACAGCTGTCTGTGTTTCCAAATTGTAAGTAATGTGGAAGACACTGACTTTTAAAGGAGTTGATACAGAGCAACCTTATTCTTTCTTCGAGGTTTATGGTCATTATCAGTCTTATTTCTCAGATGTGAGTTTGCTCGGCCGACAGTCAACTGAAACCAGGTCCCTGTGCATAAGGACAGACCAAGAACGCAGGCATGGAGGGACCCAGGGTAGTGATGGGGGGTGGTAGCTGGAAGCAGAAGGGGCCCTCAGAGGTAAAAGAGAGGAGGACACAGAACCCCCACTTCCTGAAGGCACCCAGAGTGCTGAGGAGAAGGTCACATCCAGGTCTTATCTGAGTTTAGAGCATTTCTGCACTTGAATCCTAGCCAGAACTTCTACGGACTCTCCTTAAAATATTCGGAACCTACACCCCCACCTTTGGCATCTCTAATTCAGACTCTGCCTCAATCTCAGTCCATGCCCATAGGAGGTCCTACTGGTCCATATTGTGACCCCAGTGGACAGGCCAGTATACCACCTGCTGCACCCCTGCCTCTTCTACTGGTGAGGTAGGCCCCAGTGTGTTTCTTAAGCATGCTGCCCATGTTTCATCCCACATCATCCTGGCTTCCCCCTCCCACCAATATTATAGCTGACTGGACAGGAGTGGACAGTTCAACACAGGGCAGTCCATCTCCAGTCTGGCCAGTGACCTATGAAGTAGCTTAGAATGGAAAGTCTCGGACCAACAAGAATTTGAGTGTTGGAGAGTTTGAATTTTAGATAGTGTAGAGAAAGGGATAAAAACAGAGATAGCAGTGGAGGGCTCCTGAAGGTACATAAGTTGGAAAGATGCATGTACTCCGGGGAGACAAGATGGAATGTGGGTGAACCAAAATTATGGGTTAGCCAGAACCCAACCAGCGCAGTAGAGAAGAATCATGAGGAGGAGCAGGAGAAAGAGGACATAGGTGATTAGCTGCCCTGGAAGTGGGCAGAGGCCCCTGCCTGCTGAGGAGGGGAGTGACCCAGTCTGCAGTCCTGCTGTTCACTGGACTCTCCAGTCCCCAATTTTCACTCCAGGATCCCTGAGGCTGGGCGAAGAGGATCCTGCATCTAGGCTGCTGCAAGAATTTGAACTTCGTACCCCCATCATTGATGAGACAGGAGTGGGTCTCTTTTTTGCATGGAAGATTCTAAGGAGAAAGAGAAAACAATCCCCAGGCCATGCAGATGGATTTTCTGCAGGACAATATGGTCTCGTTCTCAGCAATGCAAAGATTTTGCTGGATAAAATCTCAGAGCAGGCACTTCAATAATGCTTCAATTATGCAGGAGAAAGCCTTTTGGTCTTGGGGACCTGAACGCCCTAAGAGAAGCAAAACTGTTCCCAAATAAGTTACTCCTTTTGGCCATCATCCTCAGGTAGAGGCTTGAGGTGGTGGGAGAACAGGAGAATGAAGGAGGGCAGTCACCACAGTCCTACAGCCCCCACCTCCTGACCATACTCAGAATCCAGGGGAGGCTGCTGGAAATGGTGGGAAAGTCGCTAAGTGAACTTTGAAAAAACTCTCTAGACCAGGCTTTCTTCAACTTGAATGTGCCCAGAAATCTCATGAATCTCTGAAGAATGCAGATTTCCATTCACTGTGTCTGGGCAGGTGAAAGTCTGCCTTTCTAACAAGCTCCATAAACCGTTGATGCTGCTGGTCTGGGGACCATGCCTAGAGGAGGAGGTCGTGATGGGACCGCTGTTGCCTGAGCAGTGAAAAGCCACTTGGCATCACAACGTTCCATTAATGCTCCTTAAAAGACATGCATGAATCTTGGCCTCCGAGACTCTCAGAGCCATTTCATGTCATCTCACAGGGAACATAAATGAACCAGCTCTCAATCCCTTTAGTAAAGAGGAAGATACTTAAAAATTCACTCTAAATTTCAAACCATTAAGAAACTGATGTCAGTCAATTTCTTTCTTAGCAAATTTGTAGCTTTTCAGCTAGAAAAATGGACAGGTTGGAGGGGCTGGGCAGAAAGGTTGAAGAATCATCAGAGAATTCCAGCTGGTAGACTCGTTTCATGAATAAAACTTCAATAATCCACAATGAGGAAAAGGGGAAGCATCCAGAGCTCGGCACATCTTCGGGAAACAGGCCCTACTTCAGATTAGGGGTGCAACACTTACATGCCTCCCCCTCACACCAACCAATCAAATCTGCTTTATAAAAAGAGAAGGTGCAGTGTCTGTTATAGGTGGGCAGACTTACTGGTTGTTTCAAAAGTCTCTTACAAGGCTTCAGCTGAGGTTACTGTGCTCATGTCTAGGGGCAGGCCGTTGGGAGAGGGCAGAGCATCCCACACTGCTGACTATATAAATGTGGGTAAGGACTCCTTTGAGGTATGACAGCCCATTTACAAGATCCCTGCCCTTGAGAGAGGATGAAACTCAGGGACATCTAGGTCTGGTTCAATCTCAAAGTAAAACAGGACCCCTGAACATGATTTTCCAGGTTGCCAGCCATCCACCCACCATCCTGAGCCCACCACCTTCTGTGATAAAACCTGGGAAGCTACACAAGCCAGAAACACTGCGTAGACATTGTCAAGGCTATAGTCGTCTCCCTAAAGGTGGTGAGATCATCCTTGGGTCAGCTGCTGGCCCTTCAGCTGGTGGACACTGACCTTGGGCACCTCGAAGATATGACACAATTCTCTGATTACCGGTCCAGGGCCCTGGGGGATAAACTCTTTCTGGTCTGCCTGGGACTTTTCTGGTGTCAACAATGAACGTTCCAGTCACCAGCAAAGCAGGACGGTTGGCCACTTCTCAGACTAGTGAGGTCCGGGTGGTGAAGAAGTAATGTGGGAAGATATGAAAGGAACAGAAGAGGCCCAAGGGAACGGGAAGATGGAACTTCCCTGGATCCTCGCAGTGACTTAGGAATTGGGATTCATTCATAAGGATATTAAAGAAAAAGGTGTTGGAGGAGGGGCTCGAGAGTTAAGACTAATTAGGAAGCTTGTCTTATAACTGGCCGACTTGCAACTGGGAGGGGTTTTATTTTAATGACCTAACTACCTCTCTTCCAACATAATTGAAATGAGAAAGGGAGACACGATCCTTTGTGCTAGTGTAGTAGATGGGAGCTTGGCCATCAACTCCAAGGCACTTCTGAAGAGGAGGCCAATGGGAAATCATGTGCACCCATGGCCTTAAAATCACAGGTACTAAAATCCTAATACCAAACCTTACTGGGGATAGGACAAGCCTGGCTTTTGGGGCTCTGACTCTGGCATCCATTTTAACCAAGCAGGATTAATTCATGACCTAGGAGCTCCGCGCGCTTACGTTTGTTTATAATATTCAATATTCCCATAAGCGCAAATGTTCCAAATGGAAGGCTGCATTTTGATAATGCCCATTTCTTCATTAAGATTTCATCATCCACCTACATTAAGAAGCCTCTGCCCACACTCTGTGCCTCTGCTTTCACCTTGTTTATTCCCGCCTTATTTGCTTACTCTTGAGAGCCTGGCTTCCCAGGCACTGTCAAATTTAAAACAAGCCAAGTTTGCACATTACTGTGTCCTGGGCATGCATGATTTATGAATGGCAGATTTCTTGGCACAATTTAAAGGTATAAGAGAGATTTTGTTTTGAACATTAAAGTGAACGTCAAGAAGTGGCAATGCCGGGTGGGATATTAGAGTGAATAGTGCGTAAAGAAGTTTGGGTCGGGAGTTGACCAGTTCTTACTTGGTCAATTTCTTAATCAAGGGACTGACGCTCCGACCAGTTCAGAAGGTCATCCAGAGCTCTGACATTCGACCAACCCCCAAAAGTGCTTTCAATTGCTATTCTGATAAGTCAACCGAAATCTCACACCGGAAATAAAAGAAAATTTAACTGCCAACATTTGCCTCAATAGAGAAAACCAACATCTTGGGCGGGTCCAAAACAAATTTGTTTTCTAAAGAGGTTAGTCATCCTTATCATATTCAGGCCATTTTCCACCATAAGATTCTTCCTCTAACAGAGCCTTTGGAAGAGTCTATCACTCAGCGTTAGCAAGCCTTTTAAAGAAAAGTCTCAGAAGAACTACCAGTTCTGAGTAAGATCAGAGTCCAGCTCTTGTTATATGCCCATGTAATATAAAGGCTCAGGAAATGAGTCTTTTTTCTCATCACAAAATATGACCTCAGATACTATAATTTCTTTTTAATAATTATAACTAAAAATAAGAATTAAATGTATTCCAAATGGTGCCTTGTATTTGAGATGCTTCAACCACATCACACACGAACAAGCAGCGTCTAAACTTTCTTTACAGAAGCTACATTGAAGAACTCCCTCCAGCAACACCCCAGTCATTTTACGTCTAGGTTTTTGCTGCACTGAGCAATGATTGCTCATAAATGCTTCCAGAAGACCTTTGAAAGTTCCAAATCAATGTTCAGAAATGAGGATCGATAAAACCTATGGCTTGAGCAAGCGAGCTCAAGGATTCACAGACAACCTGGAACTTTGCTTCCTACACAAGGCTTCCACGTTCCTTGTGGTGGAAGCAACTCTGAGCCGTCTTCACCATTTAGAGCACTTGTCCATTTCAGAGAACACCGGCCAGCGGACAGAGCCCGACGTGACACACAGACACAGTGGGTTACCTTGTAGGTTTTGCAATGGCAGGGTCATAATGCCTCCGGCTGCAGCTGCGGCTACCAGCCCTTGGATGTTGGTGAGGTTCGTGGTAGGCAGTGTGAGGACCAGGCCCTGCTGCCCTCCTAGCTGTCCAGCCATGTTGAAGGGGATGAGGATGGGCTGGTTGAGGGCTGGCGTGCCCCCTGGCATCACGCCTGTGACAGTGGATGCTAACTGCTGGGCCGTCAGAAGTGGCTGCAAGGAAACAGATAATCCTAGCTCACTTTCCAGAGGAACCATTGGCCTTCAGAGCATTTTCTTCTACTGAAGCAGGGGGAGAGAGTTCCTGAACAAGTAGCAAAGAAACATGCTCTATTTCAGAAAAAGAAGATGGACCACTAAAATAATAATAATAATAACTGAAATCACACTTTATTTATTTATTTGGAAAATTTCATTTGGTTTGATTCCCTCTTGAGGAGCTCAAATACCTTTAAAAGTAATACCTTACGCTTACATAGTATTCCTCAAATGAATTTTCATTTGGTTATACCCTTACATATTTGAAACTTTCTGCTAATTTCTTCTGTGTTGGCTTACTGGTATCAGTAGATTTTTTTTTTTGATTTTTGGTTCAGAAGTAGCAATAAAATGTTGTTTTCATTTATTGAACTAGCAGAAATAATGTAAAAGATTTATACCATGCCGGTAGGTTTGCAGTGACACCATCCATATGCAGATTTAGGACATGTACACTATCGTAAGCCATTTAGAAATCCATATTAAGAGCTGCAAAAATATTCACCCCCTTTTGACTCAGAATATACTCCTGGGATATAACATGAAGATATAATTCATAAAGAAAAAAGATAAATGCATGAAAATATTCATTAGATTTTAAAATACATAAATGTTGAAAAATGGTTTGTCACAAACAAACAAAACAGAAATGGATTTTATAGTCCTTGATCCGGGACTTTCACTGCCATTCCCTTACAGGAGCCCTGGGAAACGTAACCCCTTGTCCATTTTTCTAAAGGGCCCAATAAAAAACTCTTATTGAAGGATTTCGATTTTTTTGTTTTTAATGCAGCCTCGGTCTACAAGGTAAAAGGTAATTAAATACAGGCATAGGACAGAGTCCAATGTATAAGAGCCAGGTCCTATTCTAATGCTGCTGCGTGTGTATTACTCAGGTATCCTACCAATGAGATACAGAGAAGTTGAGGACCTGCCCAAAGTCCCATATCTAGCGGGGGAAGAGGGCTGAAGTCCAGTTAGGCCACCCCAGAACCCACGGTTACCCCTTTCTCACCACACCCTCTCAACATGCAGGACAGACTTAGAGAAGTGGGCTGCTCCGTTTGAGGGCCAGGGCGGAGGGCCGGCCACTCCCTGCAGGAACGCCTCAAGGCCCCCTCCGGGGAGCCCTCGGAAGCAGCCCTGGGGCTCTACGCAGTCTAGTTTCAGACCACTGCCCCAGACCGCATGTGCCTACCTCTTATTGTACTTGCTAGACTTTACTAAAGGCCCACAATGTAACTGCCTCTCTTCAAAAAGGAAAATAATATCGTTTCTCTAAAGCACAAAATAGACACTTTTTAGGAATAAGTACAAAATTATGAGCAGTCCTCAGATTGCTGGTGTACTGTCGCGGCCGATGGTCATCTCATGATAAGAGAGAGGAGGCAAATGGTAGTCCTCAGACTGTATACAGGCCACAGATTTGGGGTTTGGGGCATGTAGCATTAAAAAAAATTGATTTCTCAGCTTAAAGCAGGGTGTGCACTCTCCAGCTGGACACAGCACCCGCCACTCTCACAGTCTGGGTCTGTCACGCTACTTACCTCGCCTGGAGGTACTGGAGTTTGTCACCGTGGCTATGTTCACACACACACACGGTGTCACAAGCGTGAAGTGAGAAAGGGAATGGCCGGAGGAAGGCAGTTTCTGAGATGCCCAGTAAAACTCTGGCTAGGCTTGGACAAGACAGCAGACGTCTCCGTGGGCTTTCCGCCCTCAGCACAGAGGCTGCTGTGCCCGGAGGTGGATGTTGGGATCTGAGGCCATGGTGAGACTTAGCGGCGGCTGGGCCAGGAAAGTCAAGACGAACCTAAGCTCTCAGCTTGCGTTCTCAAGCCTAGTGAACCCGCACAGCGCTGGAAGTGAGGAATTTCTCCCAACAGCAAGGACAGCAAGAGAGAGAAAGGCTCAAGGATCAGCTTCTTTTTCCATGAAAGCAGGGCACGAAATAATAGAGGTAAAAAAAAAAAATCCTAACAAAATAACAACCCAGCCTTTTATAATTGTGTTCTACATCTCCATATAACCACACCAGGCTGCAAAAAACAAATATTGGACTTTAAAAAATAATGAATGTATTTCTTTATTAATGCAAGAGCTGCATGTGATGTACAGTATTGTCAAACCCAATAAGCTGAACTTGCATTAAAATTGCATTAACTTTTTTATATTAAATCACATCTTGTGATTTCAAAAATGGCTATAGTAAGGTTGAAATAACTTAATTTTCTTCACACTCTAGTCATTAAAGTTTTACTTTCTAGGAAACTGCATAGTAACCAAGAGCACAGTTGTTGTGGGGTTTAAGAAAAATAGTTTCCAAATGATTAAGGCCAACATTTCCTTCAAAAAGAGAGGAGTTTCATGAACACATTTTTTTCTTGATGGTATTTAATAAATAATGTAGTCATACAGTTTCCCATGCAAAAAATGTATCACCATCTTGGCTCTGTTGGAGTTAATTCGATTTAACGCATTATTATTTATTTGGTTATTTATACGGTTAAGCCATCCTAAGTGCAGCCAAAAGGAAAGCATGGAGAGATACTGACCTGTGGCCCGACCGGGAATGGAGGGTGGGTCTGACTGGCCTGGTGCTGGTCAGGGGTGCCTGGGTCTGAGAGTGCCGGATTTCCTCTGGCCCCTGGAATTCAAAAGAGAAGTGTTCCCTTAATATACAATCCAGCGGGGGAACTGCACATCACCATTCTCCTGATGTCACATAACATTAAGGCACAGATGACAGGCTGGAGTGGTTTATCAACAGCTCCAGGGCTCAAGTCACTTGTCAACTGCATAAATTATGGCACAGCCATTCAGGATGGCCAAAGTCATTGTGGGAGGGAGAAGGCTAGGACAGCGGGGAAACTGACACTAACACCAGTGGCGCTAAATAGGCTTGCATCAGACATCAACTTGCATGGGTGCGCCAATGTGTCACCTGTGTGGTGAACTGCAGCCTTTATGCATAGGCAGATGACTGCAATCTAATTTCCCAAAGCCGGAGAAAGCGTGATCTCAGACATGACCAAATACATCTCTATTATCCCTTAATATGGTTTCATACCCGTAAGCCCTTTCTCCATACACGTTTCAGACACTGACTCTTATGAACGTGTTTTCCTAAAAACAAAGCCTTTTTCAATGTCACCTTATTCGATGCCCTGAAAAGCACAGGGATCTCCTTAAGCGGACTTGCTGGGTGCCAACCAAACAGCAGGAAGCCCGAGCTAACTCCAGGGAGCCCCGCTGTGCTAGGCGGAGAACACAGGGTCCTTTCCTGACTGGCATCCTGCTGGTGCCAAAGCACGGCAAATGAAACTCTACCAAGGCAGAGAGTCTTTCAAACCTTCTTCAACATTATAGTTTCTGTGTGTGTGCTTTACTTCAGGACAAACTGTAGCAGGTAAGATAGTGGCAGTAACAGTAAATACAGGAATAAATAAACAAACAAATAAATGAGGTTAGCAGTAGTTTTTGAGGGTTTTTTTTGCTGGTAGCTTTTGTTTTCTGGGCAGTTGAAATCCAATTCCAAGCCATCCTTTACAAGACCCTCTTCCTTGGTGTCTGTCCCATGAATAGCAGTGGAAGACAATCTAAACCCTGTTTACTGCCATGCCATGGGTGACCAAGAAAAATAAAGATATGATTCTCTCACACTTATAAATTTTAAAGAAGGTATTATTAGCTCGTTTAAGACAAATTCTTCTATCTATTCTCCAAAGGGACACACTTATAAATAATGGAAATGTGGAAAAAAATACTTCAGCACATTAAGCTACAAATAAAATTGACTGCTACGTATTATTCAATTGACTTCTATCTCCACTTCGAGGTGTCAATCATAACAGCGTTTTATAATAGGATTAAGCAATAAATGTGCAAAGCCATTATGCAGAAATCTGAAAATCTGATTAATTTGTAATTTTTTTGTGTGTGCCGAAAGTCAGAAATGGATGTTGCTTGGGGAATACTTACAAGCGTTCTATTGAAATTTCTAAATTGATTTGGAACAAACTAATAAAAACACAGACTTGCTGACATTTTATAAAGTGAATTCTGTCAAAGTATGTTTGGCTTTTAATGATCGCTGTCATTTAATAACAAGGGTGAGATGACCCATCATAAGATGCCAACCATTTCCCTACAATGTGCAGGACATCTTCCTTCTAAATTTTTTGTATGTCATTTATTTATTTTACTTGAGTAGCAGGGCACTTTAAACTGGGAGGTGTGCTGGGCAGTGTTAATCTCACAGTTTTTGGTCTTATGTACTCAAGCCCTATTTTGCCTTAAAGTTCTCAGCAGAGCATTATGCACTTTTATTCAGCTAACCAGGTCCCAAAGTGATGCTTTTGGTCAATTAGGTAAATTCTCAAATGGCTAAAAATCCACTTTGGGTTAGTTTTTAAGGATGCTTTAAAAAAATCCAATAGCTTCCCCAAACCCCCAGACACGAATTTTTACATCAGACTGTGAAAAGGGAGTTTTACAATGCACAGAAAAAGGGGAAAACCCTTTTACACAATTAAATATATATACATCTTAATATAAAAAACTTTCTACCATGCCAGGCCCTTCTGGCTCATTTGTTTCATGTGTACCAGGCATACTTTTTGACCTTGTTCCTAATGATGCACCACTGTAAGGCTTAGGACCTGTCCTCCTCAGGCACTGGGTCAACACCACTGTGTTTGTGTTATCCATGACTTTACACCGATTATATTTGCTTATGTTTTATTATTCTTTGTTGCTGGAAGTCCTCACTGGCACACAGCAGCTTGTTTTGAGGCTGGTTGTTCTCAAAAACCATGTTCGGTGCAATTCCACCCAATTTTGTGTGTAAAATGAAGTCTTTCACAGGCTTTAGAGGAGATTATGTATGCTCTCCTGCCTGGATCAAAAAGCAATGTTTCTTCTTAATGCACATCTCCATTTTCCTCAAACGCATGTATCTATCATGCTTAACCTTGTAGGACTATAAGCTAATCTGTCTGGTCGTAAGGCAGTTCCCAAATCAGGGGCCTTCTCAGAACCAGTGGGGCGATCCAGTGGTCAGAATGAATAAAGGATGCTGGCTAAGGGTTTCAGAGAGATCTGAGCTGCGTGTGAGCAGAGAACTGGAGGCCCTTCTTCCGTGAGCACAGACATAAAAACCCAGCTCAGATCAGTTGGTCAGGTTCCTCTTGCTAGGGATCCTAGGAAACACGTTATGTAGACCAAGGATGTGTAGAAAGCTCTCTGTGGCCTGTTCTGAATTTAATAATGTGTGCTTTCGGCCGCGACTGCGGGCTCCAGTAGAGCAGGGCCTGTGCTCCTTAGCTCATCACTACACCCCCAGCCCCTAATGTGGGCGTTTCACTGACCTTGACTGAATATTCACTCAATAGAAACAGAAGTTTGGATTTTAATTTGGGTGTGGTATAATTCCTTTAAGATAAGTGCTGACATCCACTTGACTATTTACTATTGTTCATGTAATCCTTGGAGAGATCTTTAAATTATTAGTTTATTGGCAAATTCTGTCTCCATTCCATTATAAATATTAAAAGCGGTTTGGCGTACAGGTTAAAAGCAAGGACTCTTTAAAATCTTAAACTCTGCCTGGGTTTAAATTTAACTCTGCCACTTAACTAGGTATGTGAACTTGGGCTTGTTTTCCAACTTACATGCAGCATCCTTTTCCTGTAAAAGCCCAGGATAGTAACAGCACCTCCCTCAAAAATGTGCTGTTGTGAGGATTAAACGAGCAAATATATTTGTAAATTTCTTGGGACAGTGCATGCTTGTCACAAGAGTGTTAATTCTTCCATTGATTATTACTATTTAATAAGATTTAATTTGTATTTAGTATATGTAATATTATTTAATCTACCCCTCATACCCACCTGCCCCAAGTCCACTCCATCCCTACTCCCTCCCCTAAGTGAACCATCTGCATTCCCTCACACACCACCATCACTGTGCACTCTGCATCATTTGATAAATATTTGGGGCTGAACTTTAAAAGCCTCCCAAACTAGATGTTTACACGTAATGCTCCTTTGAGTCTACAGTAGCATGATCAGGAAATACGGCACAATGATACTGGCAGATAGCTTCCAACCTCGCCCACCATGCTTAAGACCAGTAGTTCTTACTCAGGCCGGAGGATCAGAATTGTTCGTGGGGCTTCTTGAATACACAAAGGTTCACAGCCCTCATGAGGCTACTGACAGAGCAACTAACAGGTGACTCAGGTGCGTGTTTTATAAAACTCTACCAGTGATTGCAGATGACACGGAGAAAACAGCGGCATAGAGGCTGCCCAGGCAAGTCCGAGTCCTCCAGCTCTGAGGACGCCATGCGGTTAGTTTTAGGAGTAGCAGGTGGGTCAACCAGCCAGTACTACCTCTTTGGCCTTGCCGGCTCCCTCACCTGCAGCACTTTTCCATACAATCCTTTAGGAAGGGGAAGTTTCCATTGTAATCCTGGCTGATTTCTAGTTTAAGAAGGGGAGAACCAACTCAGATTCACCTATTTTATAATTATGATTTGTTCACAGGTAATTTGTCCAAGGAATGTAAAAAAATGATTTTAAAGGGATCACGATATGAATTTTAAAATAGCTATCCACTAGGAGTCAATTCTCTGCAGCTACGAGGACTCCTGGGGTTAAGTGTATTAAGGAAAAGATTGCCCATAAATGCTGAAGACACCAAAAACTGATCAGGAGTTTAAAAATAAGAAACAACTTGTTTTTAATTGCTAGAATGCCTGCCCGTCAGAGCATTGGTTCATTCCACACTGTGTTTCCAGTGTTGATCTCGAATCTGCTCTCCGGGCTTTGAGGGCACTGGACTGCATCAGAAGGGGAGGGGCACCCCAGGCCCTCCCCTCTAGCGCCTCCTCAGGAGACAGCCTAGCAAATCCACCCTCCCCTCCCCACTCAAGGTCCAAGTTCCTGAGTGACCATCCCTGCGTTCCTAGTAGCAAGTTGGTTTTTCTTTTGCAAATTCTTTAAAAAAACAAACAAACCTGTTTTCATTAACTAAGGCAAACCAGTCTGACACCTCTTAGTTACTCTTAAAGAAAAACAGAGGTGCAGTGCATTATGGTGTGGTAAACATCCCCAAACCCCGCCCCACGGAGTTGACTTTTCTGAACAAGTCACTTTAAAGAACAAATACAACATTTGTAATCCTGAGAGGGTATACTTTCTGGAACCTTACCCTATTACTGCTGCGAAAAGGATGCCATGGCCAGGGCAGATGGAGAGGGCAACAGACAGCAAATATGGACGGCTCATCCCTGATAGGCCCGTTCACTTTATCCCGTGTCGGCCATCCCTCCACGTTCGGCTCTCAAGATTCCCTTGTTAACGACCAATACATTTTTAATGTATCAGGTTCTTCAGAGAGCGAGTTAGAGGGGTTTCTGTCCTCTATGCATCAGCACAAACATAATCACATGAAGGTCACCGGGATCCCTCAGCTTCTTCTGGTATTCATACATTTCTAACTCACTGTTTGCGGTTTTCACCAGTGTGTGAGGCAATGCAAAGGTTGCTTATTATAAGTTGGACAGTCGATGCATTATTATTTCATGTTGTGAATGTGAACCCAGCTAAGCGGGCACAAGGCCCCTCTAAATTAAACTTCTCTTTCTTTCCATTTCTTCAAGATTACTAAATGCCAAGGAGGGAGTTGAGATGTCTATAAACATATCTTTTCAGAGCTACTGCCATTTTTTGCCACTTCTTATTGCCAGGCGGATTTTCTTTATGATACTGGCCACACACATATTTATGGAGTGAACACTACACAGGCCCCCAGTAGAGACTCTAAAGTAATAAGCCACACTGGAAAAATCAAACATTCATTAATTCTCACAAGGGGTTTGCGTGTTTTTGCAAGTTTTGTTGTCAAGTATTGTAACTTTACCCGCTGAGGCCTGGAGAACAGAGACTGTCTGATGACAGTGACATGAAAAATGGGCCTTTACTCTTCCAGCAGGTGACTTATATGGCCTTTCTTTAGTAGGGGGAAATCCAGTGTTTTTCTGAGTGAAGGGTCTAGGGGCTCAGTGGGTCTAATTGTTGATATTTATTTAAAGGCTGCACAAATGCATGAAAAGTCAAAGGGAGGTTTGGGATATCTAGATAAAGCATAACAAGATTAACCTACAAAAGCCTTGTCTGGACTCGAACATCTGGAGATGTTTTTGTATTATCTATCAAAATGATTCAATAAGTGCTTCTGTTGTGTAGCATGTAGACTTGGTCTCTGTGTGCTACCGAAACTAAAGGCAATTTTTTTCCTCTTTAAGTTCGCTAAATTTGCCTTTAGTCTTCCTCCAACAGTTTTTATCATTTGTTTTCACATCCTAGTAAAAGCAGAGCTGAACTGCAGTGATATCCAGACTAATGAAGGTCTCAACTTCCACAACTGCTTCCTCTTATAAAAGAGATGAAAAAAGAGAAAATCATCAAACATACTTAAGCAAAATTCCATGAAGTGCTGTTGAACATATAGAAAGCTTCAGGAAATGGATTATTCCTTGATTACTGCTATCCATATGATGTGTGAGTTCTTTTAGGGCAAAGACCCCTTCTAACTCATGTTTGTATCTGCTGTCGGCCAGATCTGGGCACGTACATATGTCCAAATGTAGGTATGCATGTATGTGTGTGTGTATGAATGTATGTGTGCATACTGCTGTTTATGTACATTGTAGTGAGTTGATATTCTTAAAATGATGGAAATATGTATCAAAGTGAGTTGAAACAATTTAGCACACATTTTTAACCACCTGAAAATGGTTTGTCTAATTTTAAAAATGCCTCCTTAATCTAGGAAGTGTGCTCATTTTCAACACACTTCTCCCATGAAATGGACAATTCCTCTCACAAGGTCTTCGCTAGGGGCCATGCTCCATGCTGCACTCAACCCAGGGATGAAGTCTTTGCTCTCAAATGATTGGTGGGACTCGGGTACGGCCCCAGGGACGTGAAGGTGGTGTGTGCCCGGTGCTTTTATGCTCATCTACAGAGCCTCCTTTCAGGCTTCGTTTGTGCTCAACCCTATCCCAGGGCCAGCTACATAATTAGTGGGGCTCAGTGCAAAATAAAAAGTCAATCTCCCTTTGCCTGGATTGCTGCCCAGTCCACAGCAGGTGGATGTGCCCAAGACACTGCAGCATCCCTGCTGGGACGGCTGTGCGTCTGGTCAAGGGTGGGCAGGAAGCCCCCGCTGAGTTGCACACGGAGCACGCAGTTTCCCTGCACCTGACCCAGGCCCCCTGCCCAGCCCCCAGAAGGGCAGAAACAAGAGGATGATGGCACACTTGAGCTTCCAAGGTCCTGGGGAGCCGGGGGCAGGGAGCAGGTTCTGGGAGGCAATGAGACAGTGGCTGCCCTGCTAGAGGATCTAAGCTCCCTACCCCACCCACGTGCTCTTGTTGGCCCATCTGACTTTACTCACAAAACACAAATTCAAAGATAATTTGCTAGGAATTACAGGACATTGACCAAAGAACGTTAAACCCCAAATGTGAGGCCCTGCTGGGGAGGGGAGCCCTGTGCCTGGCCTGGTCATCAGGCCCACGAGGTGGCCCCTGCCCATGGCTCACTGTCAGCTTCCATCAGCTCAGTTTCCATACAATTGGGATTATTAGTTTTCCATCAAGGGACCTCCTCATAAAGGGTCCTCAAATTCTGAAAATTGCACCTAAGCCTACAACGGCTTGGAGAGAGTCATTTTTCCAAATCAGTACAAATTCTGCAAAAAGTGTTTGTTTCTACAGAGGAACTTAGACATGGGTTTTTTCCCCAACAAGAAACTGAACTTACAAATCATCAATGCATCTATATATATCATTATCAACGACCACGTAACTATACCCTTTGGTAGAAAATCAAGATAAAATATTGTTTTGTTGTCTAATTCTCAATCACCTGTGCCTAAAATGGGGAGGCAGAGCATAGATTCCTCAACAGAGGAATCATACAGATGACACCACCTCTTTCCTCAGTTGTAGACTTGGCTTTCTATGAAATGAGAGATTTCCCTCTCCTTATTGGCCACTGGATCACCACTAAGCTTGACAACAAGGGGACAGAAGGGATGCTCCCTGGGTCCCCAGGACTTTAAGCAGTGTAACTTAAAAGTTCTCCCAGGTTATCTACCCAGCTAAGAACTGACTTTAGATAAGCTTGAGAAATGGTTGCAACTGTTAAATAATCTTTAAAATGTTGGTGCAAGCTTAGGTGGAAAGTGTGTGTGTGTGTGTGTGCGTGCATGCATGCCTGTATGTGTGTGTGTGTGTGCACGCGTTTTGGAGTGGGGAAATGAGGCTGAAGGGAGGGAAGCTAGTCCCCTTTTCCTGCCTCACCCCTGCGTTGTAGTGCTGGGGGTGCAGGTGGTAGGGTCAGAGGTTGCTGTAGTTCTTTTTGCAATATCCCATCCTCTAGCCCCTTCCAGCAACTTTAGGGGTTGTTTTCTAATACTTGTAAGGTTCTCTTTATGGCCCTACAGACCTATGGGGCTGCCCCACCCAAAGCCTCATAATGAGGTTATAAATTGTTTCAGTTTATTGAGGCCCTTGGCCAAGCAGCCCCACCTAGGTACCTGGAAACTTAAGTCCTTTTAGGGGAAGGGGGTCAGAGATTGCTGTATCATGGTGAAAAGAGCCCAAACTACTAGCTCAGACCAAAGTTACATGGAAACCAGTGATGAATATTATACCATTCCCCTTTTCTCCTCCAAGACCCTGGATGCCTTCTAGAGGTCTGAACCCTGCAAAACCCTTCAGCAGCAAGAAGGCTGCTGATCTGATGTTCAGAATATGATTTAACCATGAGCTACGACAGAATAAATCATCACTTCGAGTGGAAATGATGGCCTCTGGGCATAGTCACATCTGATAATGCGCATGGCGTAAGACCCCCAACACAGAAGCTTGTGGGCTTCCGTCTTCGGGGCCTCATTTGTGACTGCAAAGAGCAGGTGATTAGATAATCACAGGCCATTGACTTTCCCAGACTTGGCGATTTCCCAGGGCAGTCAAATTAAAAGGAGCACATTAATAATTGTGTGACTAGCAGTATCTCAACATCTAATTCTGCCAAGTAAAAACATTTTTCAAAAACTGCTGTGTGCATGGTCATTATCATACAACAAAGGCATTCCATGCCCGTCCTCCACACCAAAGGATGCACTCTCCATTTAAAGGACAAAATTTTAAATTGAAGAAATTCAGCCTAATGAAAAACTCATTACATTGGACATTTTCCCCCATTTTCCTTCAACCAGCGTCACTTTTGTCATAGAGGGACACTGGCCTGTTCACAGAGTGTTGGGGAGTTCGTCACCATGGTGAGATCTGGGGGCTCGGCAGGCTTGTTCCCTCCACTCCTTCGGGCACAGGAAATGTCTGACCAAACACGCCTAAGATGTTCTTTCTCGTGAACAAATAATTCCTCTTTTCCTCAATCCATTTTTTTAGAGACATTCATGTAATTTTCTGTATCTAAGCTTCGTAGAAGTTAACTCACTATTATTCACACACATGTTAAGTGACAGAGGCAACCAGATTCCAGGCTTTCTGGTCATAGGAAGGCCCACATCTTTATTCCAGACTACTGCTCACATATTCACAAGAGCTACCATTTACAGAATACTCACTGTGGGCCAGGCAGCTTACTCAGTATTTTATACCCGTTTTCTCATTTAATCTCCACAGGAGCCCTGTGTTTGCAGGATTATCATTCCCATTTTACAGATGCAGAAACCAAGGTTTAGACAGGTTAAGGAACTCCACTGCGGCCACACAGTCAGTGAGTGGCAGCATTGGGGTTTGACCCCAGTTCCATCAGCCCCCGAGGCTACACTACCGTGTACATCAAATGCAACAGTTCCAGGGAGAAAGAACATAATAAACCCCTAATGCCAATGCAGAAATTGTGTTTTTCAGATTTTTCCTAGCAGAATCTGGCTCCACAGACCTCCAGCTTCCAGGTCCGGGAAAATGGGTGATGGAGGAGGGGAAATGACACAAAACAGGAGGAGGCGGATGGGTGGGTCTCTCAGAGACACACTTTTCCTGTGTCCCATTTTTTCCCCAGACTCTGACAAATTCCTAAGAAATAAACACAATTTTCTCTAAAATAACGTTCATAATGAGCTAACTGGCAGCTGCCTTCTTGGTTTAGGGTCTCCCTACTCAAGGGGCCAGCAGTGTCAGCCTCTCCTGGGACCCTGTGAGAAAAGCAGACCTGCAGGTCCCAGCCTGGCCGGTCTCAGAGTCACTAGTCAGAATCGACAAGGTAGCAAAACGTGCAGGTGTCCTACCCCCGGAAAGGGTGAAAAGCACTGGTTTTGAGTTTGTATCTGCTTCCTTCCCTCCTTTCCTGCCTCAGTCCCTCTCTGTTTCCCCCAGCCCTTTCCTCTTTCCTCTCTCCCTCCCTCCTTTCTCCCTTCCCTTGGGTGGTATTTAAGTATAAATGTACCTAAAATGCCCAACATTTATCAGGCATTTGTGGCAGACGGTTATATCCTATCTCACAAAAGTCAGGGCAGGGGGCACATGAGAATGCAGGAAAAGAAATGTTCCAGAGAATAACCCTCGATCACTTCTCGATCTGTGCAACCTGGTGGGAGGACTTCCAGCGAAGAGGTTCACAGCGGGACAAGCTGGTCCTACACTCTTAAAGGGAAGCATATTTATCCTTTTTAAAACACAACAAAACCGATGCCCAGTGTAGTCCACTGTCCTTGCTCTGTTATTGATGGCAATTTTCCTGACCGTTTCTCCTTCCATATCCAAATCTTTGCTTTTCCGTTTGTGAGGGTCCATGAAGATAAGAGCCTGGCCTATCCATCTCAGTTACTTACTCTCAGAACACCACATTCTTTGCAAGAATAGCCAGAGCGCCACTTTAAAAGGGGAGAACAAAATTTTAAATCCCTTAAAGCCGAGATAAAGCTTCATTTCTACACTGATACTCTGAAAGGGTAGCACTTGCAGTCATTCTTGTGTGTGACTAAAGATTGGTGAAAGTGGGGTCATTTGGAACTCAGGAAAGGACAGGAAGAAATCCCCCTGGAGGAAACACATTGCATGAAATTGTAGCATTGCACCTAGTCAGCAACCCCTTATGGTGATGGAGTTTCTATGACAGCACAACACAAAACTGCAGGAAGAGAAGGATGTCACCCAACTCGCTAGGAGCAAATTAGCAAGTGCTACAAAACCTTTTTCAGAGATGCGTATCAAAACATTGCACCTGCAATAAGATGAAGAAGATCTAGAATATGAAAACTCAAACTAATGTCCCATCAATAGATTGTTGGTTAGATTATTTTCCCCAAGAGCTAGTTACAAAAAAACCAAACATAAAAAAAGCCAAAAACCGGTCCAATTCATGTATCTCTGACCATTTTTCTCTCACTTAGTCTATTTATTTCTTAGCATTACTGTAATTGAAAAGGTATCTTTGCTAAAAGATGCTATTAACTTGAGTGCATTCGTAGAGCGTCATATCACTAATAGACTTAGGCCATATTCTTATCCTTTTAGCAAAGCATTATTTTGTTGTCCTCTTGCGTTGATTATTTTTTCCACTTAAAATCAAATAGAACAAAAGCTTCACAGAAGTTGTTCAGACTGTTTTTCTATGATTATTTTAACTCCATCACATGGCAGTATCAAATGTGTAGCAATTTCCATTTGTTATATCAGCTTATTTTTGGCTCTGTGTCAGAGCTCATATTATAAAAATATACCTACTTAACATGACTTGGACTTACATTGTAACTGTGAGATTCAAAGTCCAAATACTTTAAAAATATACCTCTTGAATTTACATTTGACTTTCGAATGGCGGGGTCAGAATTGAAGTAAGACACAGCAAACAGCTAACTACAATGGTGTGAAGATGAAATAGTAGAGGAAGAGATATCCAACCATTTAAAAGTATATGCTGTATTTCGATAAAGCTAGGATGCCCTTGATGTATAACTCATGAATATTTTATTTTCCCCTGAAAAAGAAAAAAAAGCTGCCAATTAAACCATAGCATGTCACTTATTATAAGACACATCCCAATTTTTATCCCCATGTTTTTCTTATGTTACATTAAAAATATGGTATTTTTTTCTATGAGATTCTATGTATCTCATAATGAATAAGATACATTGGTATTTTTTCTGTGAGATTCTATGTATCTCAGAATGAATAAAATATATTGTTACTTGTAGCTATACATTCTGGCACAGAAAATACACAATAGAACAAACTAGAAATTTTACCTAAAATTTCTAAATATCCTCAGGACTCAATGGGCTAGAATTTATGACTGGAATATGATAGTTGGATAAAATGCCTTATTTAGGAGAAATAGGTTCAATCAAGAACAGGTCAGGGAAAGAAACTAACAAAGGGAATCAGCTGAGAGTCTAGCAATATACATAAGTCACCTCCTTGAATCTCTGTACCAATCCCATGATATTAGGATTCAGGTTCTGCAAATGTAAGTAACTGGCCCAAATCCCTAGCTTTTTTTTTTTTTAAGGAGAGAAGGAGGTAGATTCAAACCCATGTCTGGTCAAGTTCTTGGGTTCTTTCAACCCCAAGCCACGTTGTAAACACCTACAGATTATGGGAAGATCTAAGAATGTGTATAACGAGGGGTGTTACGGTATGTCAGTGTGCCTTAGCCAACGACCACCGTGCAGATGAGCTAATTTTAATTCGTAGACTCTCTGTAAGGAGGGAGAACTCTCAGCATGGGGAACTGGGAGGCATCACGGCAGGAAGGTGCTAGAAGGGATGGTTTACAGGGCTGCGGCTTGATTTTGAAGAGAGTTCAAGGATGTAGGGCTTTGCTCTGGGTTGGATGCTACCTGGAACTGGGGGCAATTTTATGATGAATGTCTTGATTGTTCTTGAATAGAAGATAGGAAAGACAGTGAGGCTACACAGCTGTAACTGGTAAAAGAACACTATTCACTCCTCTGAGCCAGGATGGGCAAACTTTTGGTCCTTTGTGGTCTGGACAATGTTCTTACTTCTGCCTGGCTTCAGACATGTTTGTGGGGTGATCTCGGTTTTGCCCTGATCATCTATGATCAGAGTGGCCTTGTCCAGGGCAGATGTTCTGTGAAGTTGTCTGTGCTCAGGAGGAGAACACCGAGGCCCAGCCGTGAGTGCTGAGATAGCCTGGAGGTCAGGGGCTCTTCTACTCTTTCTCAGTGAGGAGGTACAGGTTTCATTTTGAGGGCATATGATGGGCCCTAAATCAGATGGACACTATGGGTGATGCTATCTAATGTTAATTATAAATTTTGTCAAGGAGAAGTGCTTCCCGATGAAGAGCTTCTCCTGGAAGTGTCTGCTAAAAGCAGAACATCTGATAAGTTGCTGATTGGCCTGTCTGACAGCCTCCTCTCTTGTGGGTTTTATAAAGTAAAGTGGTACTCTTAATCTAGACTTAATTCTGATCAATAGGGCCATGTTGAAGTAACAGGATCCTTGGAATAATGTGACCACATATTTCTAGATGGTTTGTCAAAAAAAAAAAAGGAATGTAGGGCAGAGTCAGATATGTCTAGAAAATCAGATTCTGAAAAATTCAGGAAACTCATCCACCGGATCCCCAAACTAGAGCTCATAAAAAGAAGGGAACAGGAATCTTTAAAAATAATATTCCGACAATATAGCATGGAGTCAGAATGAGTTGTGTTTTCATCTCTGCTTCACATGTGTCATCTGTGTGACTTTGGATAAATTACTCAACCTTTCTGACCTTAACTGTGAAATGGAGGTAGTATTAGCACCTGCATAGCAGTTAAGAATGAAACAGATCGCCACTCACTCCAAAGGATAGATCAACCAGGCAGAGGATAAGTAAAGACACAGAGGCACTGAACAACACACTAGAACAGATGGACCTAACAGATATCTACAGAACTCTGCACCCAAAAGCAGCAGGATACACATTCTTCTCAAGTGCACATGGAACATTTTCCAGAATAGACCACATTCTAGGCCACAAAAATAACCTCAGTAAATTCAAAAATATTGAAATCTTACCAACCAACTTCTCAGATCACAAAGGTATAAAATTAGAAATAAATTTCAGAAAGAAATCAAAAAGGCTCACAAATACATGGAGACTTAACAACATTCTCCTAATGAATCAATGGGTTAACGACCAAATCAAAACAGAAATCAAAGAATATATGGAGACTAATGACAACAACAACATAAAGCCACAACTTCTGTGGGACGCAGCGAAGGCAGTCTTAAGAGGAAAGTACATTGCAATCCAGGCCCATTTAAAGAAGGAAGAACATTCCCAAATGAACAGTCTAAGGACACAATTATTGAAATTGGAAAAAGAAGAACAAATGAGGCCCAAAGTTACCAGAAGGAGAGACATAATAAAGATCAGAGAAGAAATAAATAAAATTGAGAAGAATAAAACAATAGAAAAAATCAATGAAACCAAAAGCTGGTTCTTTGAAAAAATAAACAAAATAGATAAACCCCTAGCCAGACTCATTAAGAGAAAAAGAGAAACTACACACATAAACAGAATCACAAATGAGAAAGGAAAAATAACGACGGACCCCACAGAAATACAAAGAATTATAAGAGAATATTACGAGCATCTATATGC
>JAQQAC010012171.1:4879333-4894439 GCA_029783875.1 Phataginus tricuspis | reverse complement strand
AAAAAAAAAAAAAAAAAAAAAAAGACCCTAAAAAAAAAAAAAAAAAAAAAGAATGAAACAGATCACCGAGTGGGAAGAGACCAGCATGGTGCCTGGCACATGGGAAATGCTCAGTAATGTTGGCCTCGTTATCAATTATTATTGGAGTACTGTTACAAATGGGATTAACACATGATTATCCAATCACAAACGATCTAGATAAAGAAGCAAAGAGGAAAGTATGTGGCCACAGAGGACACCTTTTAGTAAAGGGACACTTTAGAGGAGCCCATAAAGTCCGACCCATGCAGCCAACATCCAAGAATGAATTCAGGTACAGAAAGAAATGCAGGAAGACTAGAAGAGGAGGAGGATTTCTATACCTAAATCACTCATCTAAAGCTCCTCTAAGCTCCGGTCCAGGATTTCTAACCAGCCTGTCTCCCACAGCTCCAAAAAGACTCAGCAGCTCCCCTCTCACACTCTAGTTCCTCCTGCCTGCATGATCTCTATACACATTCCTCCAAACAACCACACACACTCGAGAAGCGCATCTGTAAACTCCCTTTGCGTGGTCTCTGCCTCACCTCCATAGACAACCAGATCCCAGTCCCGAATCTAACACTCCAGCATTGCCCACCACGGGCCCCTGGCCCACTTTAGCTGCCCTCACTGGCACTCGCTCGCACCACAGATGCAGTCTGTGCCTCTGCTCCGTCCTGTGTCTCTATCCTACACATTGATGGCAGTAAGACCTGTAAATACTGCCGCTGAACAGAGCCCAGGAGATGCCCTTACCTCTCAGACAGAAAGGAGAGCCTAGAGACAGGGTGGGTGGGCGGACAAGGAGATGGATCCACCGGACCTGTCAGGGGTGAAGGCGGCCCTGGGGACACCCTGACAAGAGCACGACGGCCTTATGATGCGGAGCACTGGCTCTGGCGTCAGAGCGCCCATCTCGCTCCCTCACCAGATGTGGGAGCTCAGCAAGTTGCCTGACCTTTCTTGGCTCAGTTTAATCATCTGTACAGTTGAAGTAAGAACGGTGCCTCCCTCATAAAGTGAGGATTAAGTGCACTAATCCATGTAAGTAAGTGGCACCATCACAGTTTCTGGCACCCTGTAAACACTCAGTAAGTGTGAGTTTTCTCATCATTACATCTGGAGGGAGACAGGGTCGTACGTGGGGTCCACGTGGCAAGGCATGTCACCCCAACGGGCTCCCGCTCACAGAGTCGGCAGCACTCCAGGCAGCGAGCCTGGGAAGCTTGGTCAAAGCTGTTTGATTAGACAAGATGCTGAGCGTCAGCCTCCAACATTGTCAGTGTCTTGAGGGCAGGACAGAGCCGTGGGTCAGGAGAGGAACAGGAAGTCAGGGTGCAGCGGGACCAGGCAGCCACCTCTCTGGTGGTTCGCAAAGGCTCTGTGTGTGGGAGGGGGTGGGAACGGCAGGCCCTGCTCACAGCTCGGACCCTGGGGAGACAGAGCTAAGGACCGAGGAAATGCACTCATGTGTGAGCTGTGGTGGAAAAGAATGAAAGAAATTGTACTTCCAGAAAGGAAAGTATGATTTTTTCGGGTGATGTCTGGCACTGATGGCTTTGGCCCCAGATGGCTCCGCTGCGCCCTGGGAACTGTCCACAAAAGAGAGCCAGGGTGGTGTCTGAATGGAAGTCCAAACAACGTGGCTCCTCAAACAGCAACTCCCCTCTTCCTCCTATCGCCCAGCTTCCGGCCACCACCATTCATCCACCTGTTTCTATGAGTTTGACTATTTTAGATACTTCCTAAGTGTAAGTGGAATCACGCAGTGTCTGTCCTTCTGCGACTGGCTCCCTGCACCGTGACTCACGTCCTCCAGGCTCACCCATGTTGCCCGTTGCAGGATTGCCTTTTTTTTTTTTTGCTTAAGGCTGAATAGTATTCCATTCTATGTAGACCACATTTTCTTTATTCATGCATCCACAGATGGACAATTAGGTTGTCTCCGTATCTTGGCCATTGTGGACAATGAGATTTCATCTCACGCCAATGAGGATGGCTATTATCAAAATAACAAGAGGGCAAGTATTGGTGAGGATGTGGAAAAGCTGGAACCCTTATGCACTGTTGGTGGGAATGTGAAATGACACAGCTGCCATGGAGAACTGTGTGGAGGTCCCCCTCCAAATTAAAAATAGAACTGCTCTGTGGTCCCACAATCCCACTTCTGGGTGTATACCCAAGAGAACAGAAATCAAGATCTTGAAGAGATTTTGCTCTCCTCCGTCCACTGCAACACTATTCATAAGAATCAAGGTGTGTTTGTGGGTTCTCACGGGAACCCTTTTCCCGTGCTTGCTTCCTGGCAGCTCTCTGGTCCTTGCCTTGTCGGGAGCTATTCTTGGGGAGATTCTGAGTACCAAGACCTGGGTCTGAGTTCTGAGACTACCATCTATTAGCTCTAGCCACCACATCTGAAAATTGGGATGTTAACACTACTTTTGATCATTCAAGCTTCACGATATTGTTAAGTTCTTACTAGACGGAGGGTATTTTGCGAGATGCTAGGGACAAGTAAAAATGATACTGTATTGTCCCATTTCTCATTACTTAATTAATTCACTCATTCCTAACAGATATTTACTGAATAGATGATCAGATACAGTCCTTGGCCCTTTGGGGCTTAAAGCCAAGCAAAGAAGCTAAGCGCTACACTAACAGTCAGACAAAGAGCTATTTCAGGAGACGCCCCCCCTGAACAAAGTTCTAGGGAATTCTAGGCAAACGAGGGGCAACACCAGGCTGTCCCTCTCCATTTCTACCAGTTGTCCCATCATGAGAAGATGTTTGGGAATACTCGATCCTATTCTTATAAAGCTTCCTTTGAGACATATTCTTCATGTTTAAGAAAAAAAAAGCCTGGAATATAATCCTAATAGTTCGTACAATTAAAACAGAAGTTTAAAGACCTGGATCCTTTAAGCCAACCATCTCCTTGACAGCTTTCCTGAGCGGGCAGCAGGGAGACAGTTCAGCAGCTTCATCTAGGATGTGACAAGCCCAGGGTTACTTACTGAATATTGTAGTTGGGTTGAGACTGGTGTCCTTTCATGCTGGCTCTTTGCCCCTTTCTGCTCGGCAGCCTATTGTAATGCTATTCTAATGACTGTCCGGAGGTGTATGCACAGCCCTCACAACTTCCTTGGGTAACAATGGATAAACATCAGCTCGAGAAATCCCAGGTCTGTATTATTTATGAAGCTGCAATTCTCCTGTAAATAACCCAGTTGTTAAAATGATATGTGTCTATGTAATTGAGTCTTCTGTATACAAATAAATAAGACTTTATTGCAATGTCAGAAGTTAACAGTCCAGTCAATAAAATCAATAACTCACTTTTTCTTGAGTATATATCTAACTTTTCTCCACCTTTCCTATGTCCTCTGTTTGTTCTGCTTACATATTACTGCTCAAAAGAAAAGACAGCTGTTGAGCTACAGTTTATTAAGTGGTAGTGAGGGGGAAGGTGGCAAGCAAAGGTAAAGGAAAGCATGAAACCTGCCTCCTGCGTGGTGTTTCAAATTTCACGTGTATTTATTTAAGGAAACTTAAGAGGAGAGAAAAATGTCTTGTTTTGTAAGTCAGAATGCAGATATTTTTAATATGAGTGCCCTCCTGAAATCCAGCCACGATCAAAGGCTCGGTGAACATGTCCAGGTTTTGCATGGTCCCATGACTACAGTCACAGCAGCCCTGCTGGATTAGAGCTGCACCGTGTGGCAACCACGGCTGAGTTGAGTTGGCATTTGCCTTTTAAATCCCCAGTTTGGAGAAATTGGTAATTCAGAGAGAAAAATCTGCTTTGTATAAACCTTGGCATATACTATCTCTGAAGCAAGGAAGAGGTTTATTTTGCCTTGGTAGATTATTTTTTAAAGCAATTTGCTTAATTGATTTGGCCCTTGAGCTCAGTAAAAGAGCTTATCACTTGATATTTTTGCACTTATTTTAAAAATCCAATTAAACAAATTGGCATGGATCGAAATTTTAGGCACCTGAGTGGGGGAAAGATAACCAAATGGAGAAGAAGAATGAACACATTGGGTCACTCTAACTTTCATGATGGTTCTATTGCGATGCAAGTCTAGTCCATGATTTAGTGGCCCTCCTCATGGATCAGTTTGTCCTCCCCCAAGGACTTGATAGATACATGAGACTGTCCCTCTTTATTATCTCTCAGAACAAGATAGTGGCTTTTTATTTAGAGAACATGGTAATGCTCATACTTGGCTTGGAGCAAGAAGTAATTATTCAGATATGCATGGCATAGTCTGTATTATAATGATAAGAAATGATATTCATCATTATGGGTCATGAATAGTAATGCCAGTTTTTAAATTCACTCTTGGCAAATGGAAGTTATAGGAGAAGGTGGCCTACAAGAACTCTTGGCATCATCCGGGCTAAGAAAATATGGAATTATTGGTCTAGAGAGTACTGTCACTTCCTGCCAACCCAGGTTAGGAGACCCATGATTTTCCTCACTATATTTTTCCTGGAATAAAAAGTTCAGTTTTGGATATAATGTGTACAAAGTACCAGTGGGGTTCTGGTGGAGATGTTTATACTGCCAGATGCTCAGGGAAGAGGGGATAAGTGGAGACACAGACTAGGGAACAATTGACAAGCAGGTGGTATTTAAAACCACAGAGTAGATGAGCCCCCAGGAAAAGTGTGTTAGAAAAGCAATGACTTGAAGATGCATTTCTGGGGAACACCAATAGTTTAGAACTGTAGCATAAAACAGAAGCCCAGGAATTAACTGAGGACACACACTCAATGGTAAAATAAGAACTAAAAGTTTGAAATCATCTAGTGGCCAAGGAAGAAGAGCTCTTGCAGGAGGACAGCAGAAAAGGTCATCCCAGATGTTTTAAAGGGATCAAGTAAGAGGAGAAGAGAAAGCTATCGATTAGACCTGTCATATGTTAACACATACTAGCTACTTACAATGTTATTTGGAGGAACAAAGGTCAGCATGAGCAGCTTCATTGGAGTAATGGAGATTGGGGCTGCATTTCGGTGAGGGTGGAGTGAATGCACAGGGAGGGAAAAAGTACATACTGTGTTTTAAACAGGCAGGACAGTTTAGACCAGCGATTTTCAAACTGGGTTGTGATCTATGTAAGGGACATGAAAATAAGTTTAGTGACTTGTAACCAGCACTAAAAAAAGTAAAATAGTAAAGAATATAACAGAGTAGAATACGATAGAAATAGACATTTTAGCTTTAGTTATGTATTATATTTATGTGTATGCTGAGTTCCAATAGGAAATGCGTTTTTTACTGTAAATTAAAGTCAAAAAGTTTGAAAACCTCTGGATTAGAAAGCAAAAATTGATAATACAGAGTACTTTTGTTTGTTAGTTTAAAAGAGATACAGAGTACAGCTTATTATAATATGAGTAAAAGGAGAGAGTTAAGAACGAAGGTCACAAACATCTGTGAGAACGCTGGTCCTCCTGATGGAATAAGGTCCCCAGCAGAGTGGGAGGGGTGAACTCAGAGCTCATTGCTTTGAGAAAGAGGAAGGAAGCATCATCCTTTGGAACTGGAAGGAAAGAGAATGAGTGTGTTTGGAAGGGGCCGATGGAGAAGAAACTGGGTTACTTGAATTTTTTTCAGTGATGGAGGACATCAGCCCATCTGCTGTAGAGAAGCAGGGATGGCTTGATTTGAGAGGGGAGCTGGGTAATGTTTTAGACAGCCATCGAGAGAAGTGGGAACATGAGCGCTTTGTGAACAAGTAACAAGACTAGTTACAGAGGCTGGAGACTTCCATGGCTCCAATCTACAGAGTTGCATGAGTTTGTGTGGTGAATATAATGGTGGCCCCCCAAAAAGTATGTTCACATCCTAATCCCCAGAACCTTTGAGCATTACATTCTTTGGGGTGGAAGAACAGACATGGGAGGAACAGGGTTGAGGTGACAGAGAACAAGGCTGAGTTCGGCATATGATTTTTGAAGTGGGAAGGACAGGGTTAAATATGTGAACACGTACCTGCAAAGGAAAGGTAAGAAGCAGTGGAGCTGAGGAAGCCAAAGAAGGCTCCCTTCAGTAACAGAAATGGAGTGTGTAGTAGCACAGGAGTGCAAGGTTCTCAAAGGAATACAATGAAGAAATAATGACACATTAGCAATGTTTGGGGGATGTGACAGTATTGACCCTCTGATGCCATGAAAGAATGAGTCATCTCTACTTGAAAGGACAGCAAGGAAGGACATGAGCACAGTGGACAGCCAAGTTCCCCGAAAGCCAGGAGGAGAATGCTTTGTGCAAATAAGATAATTATTTTCAACCCGGAATGGATTCGCAGGAGCATCACATGTGTTTGTTAACATAAATATGCTCACCTGGGGCCCAGTTCCCCACTTTGGGTCTAATTTTCTGGGGTGGGACTTAAATATCAGTATTAATTAAAATGCCTCAGTGATACTGATGTGCAGCTAACTGAGAACCATTCATGAGATGAACTATAATAAAAAAAAAGTGTTCTAGAAGGCAAAGGGGAAAGGTTGGCAAGAAGGTCAGCAGTGGGTCCTGGTTAGGAGAAGAGGGAGACCAAAGCCAGCATCAAAGCCAGTGCAAGATTAAAAGACAGCATCCCTGTTCAAAAAGTATTAGGAATTTCAAGACAGTGACCACAGAACACTAAACTAAACACAGGTCCTTCTGAATGTGGGGTCTGTGCGATTTCACGGATCTGACATCCATGAAGCTAGCTAGCCCCAACCCAGACAGAAGGCAAGTGACCATGATGGCAAAAACACAAGGGTGGAGTTTCCCTGCAATTCTTGGATTAAACCTTTGGTGCACACACAAGCTAATCCCTTGTAGCTTTGAGGCCTAACAGAAGAGAGTAGGGAGCGGCCAGGTGTGTGTGGGTGGTATCTGTACAAAGTGCCTGGAAAACGGAGGGAGCTTGTTTGCTAAATGATCAACTTTGGAAGTGCTTTGCAAAACAATTCCCCTTGGATCTCTGCAACAACTCAAAAGGTTTCAACTGAGATTTCAGATGTGATGCTCTACCTTTTCTTTTATGCTCTTTTCTCTATTTTTAAAAAAAACCAATATCACAAGAAAGGGGGAAAAAGATGGCAGCATGAGAATTGAGGCAGAAACCTCCTCCCAAAATCATATAAAACACAAAAATACAGCAAATACGACTAATCCTGAAAAAGTGACCTGAAGACCACAGAACAGCCTGCCTACACCTGGGGAAAAGACAAGACCGCACAGAAAAGGGTAAAGTAGCAAAACCATGACCTGGTGGAACCCAAGCACTCTCCCCACCCCGGCCCACAGGCAAGAGGAAGAGAAATGGAGCAGGGAGGGTGTAGAAGCCCAGGACTGCTGAACACCCAGCCCTGGAGATCTGCTCCAGGAGTACGAATCCACATTACATGGTGCTCTGGAGATCAGTAGGGTTGGAAAGCAAAGATGGGAGGAATACTCGGAGATACTGAAATTCCAGATGCTTGTGGAGAACAGGTATGCATAACCAGCACCCCGGGACAAAAGAAAGGCAGGCAGTTTGAAACACTTCCCAGCAGCAAGAAGGGTGCTCAAGGGGCAAAGATTACACAGAGCTCGCTGCTCAGGAGAAGGGGCAGGTGGTCAAAATTATCCTGGCACATTGAGCCCAGCAGGTTGGGAACTTCCAGGAGCATCAGATACTCCATCCTCCTGCCTGGGCATGCAGCCCTGAGGCCCCTCACTATGGTACACAGCCTGCTGCTCCTTCTTCCTGGCAGGCACTGGTTCACTCACCTGCTGCCCCTGTCATCAAACCAAGCCTGCTGTAGTGTGGCCCCACTTATAGCAGCTACAGCTGCTCCCTGCCTGCTCAGCTAACTGGACCTGGCAGGGGAGGTAGGCATTACAGTTGAAAGGCAGGAAACCCTCCCAGCCAAGCTCTTTCCTACCAGCAGGTGCTGGTTCAGTTCACTTTCAACCCCTGCCATTGCTGAAGGTGCCTGGCAGCTCGAAAGAAGAGAGATTTGGGGCACTAGAGGGCACTGTCTACACAAAGTTATTGTTCCATAGGAAACTAAAAAAATGAAATGGCAAAAGAAGTTGGTCCAAACAAAATTGCAGCGAAAAATGCCAGAAAGAGGGCTCAGTGAAACTGAAATCACCAATCTTCTTGATAAAGATTTCAAAATAAAACTCATAAACATCATCATGGAGCTACAGAAAAATACTCAAGATTTCAGGGAGGACTTCAACAAAGAGAAAGAAACTTTGAAAAATACAGTATATGAAGAGAAACATACAACTGAGAGCTTTAAAAGCAGATTCGATGACATAGAGGAGACAGTGATGAAATAGAAATTAGAGAACAGGAAAATAAAAAAGCTGAGGCACAGAGAGAAAAAAAGGATACCTAGGAATGAAAGAATAATAAGAGAACTATGAGACCAATCCAAACAGAACAATATTCGCATTATAAGGGTACCAGAAGAAGAAGAGAGAGAAAAAGGTATAGAAAGTGTCTTTGAGGAAATAATTGCTGAAAAATTCCCCAGTCTGGGAAAGGAAATAGTCTCTTAGGTCATGGAAGTGCAGAGATCTCCCAACACAAGGAGCCCTAGAAAGATAATACCAAGACATATAATAATTAAATTAGCAAAGATCAAGGACAAGGAGAGAGTATTGTAAGCAGGCAGAGAGAGAAAAAAAGATTACGTACAAAGGAAAGCCCATCAGGCTATTAACAGACTTCTCAGCACAAATCTTACAGGCCAGAAAGGAGTGGCGTGATATATTTAATGCAATGAAACAGAAGGGCCTCCAACTAAGAATACTCTTCTCAGAAAGATTATCATTTAAATTTGAAGTAGGGGTTAAACAATTTCTAGATAAGCAATAGTTGAGGGAGTTCACCACCCACAAACTGTCTCTACAGTGTATCTTAAAGGAGCTGCTCTAGCTGGAAGTGCTCCTAAGGCTAAATAGTTATCACGAGAGAAAATAAAACTGCAGTAAAGGCAATAGACACATGACCAGATGCTCCACATCAATAATCATCAGAGAAATGCAAATTAAAACTGCAATGAGATATCACCTCACACCAGTTAGGATGGCCATCATCCAACAGACAAGAAACAACAAACACTGGCAAGGATGCGGAGGAAGGGGAACCCTCCTACACTGTTGGTGGGAATGTAAATTAGTTCAACCACTGTGGAAAGCAATACTGGGGTTCCTCAAAAAACTAAAAATAGAAATACCATTTGACCAGGCAGTTCCACTCCTAGGAATTTACCCAAAGGAAACAAGATCCCAGATTCAAAAAGACATATTCACCACTATGTTTATCACAGCACTATTTACAATAGCCAAGATATGGAAACAATGTAAGGGTCCATCAGTAGATGAATAGATAAAGAAGATGTGCTACATATACAGAATGGAATATTATTCAGCCAGTAAAGGAAATAGACCAATTAATTATTAAGGAAATACAAAATTAAGCAACTAGTCACAAAGTTAGTCAAGGGATACACAAAAAGTACAGAATATGACACGTAATTATAGTGGAGGAGGAAGAAAAAGAAGGGGAAAAAAAGAACCTTTAGATTGTGTTTGCAATAGTGCAATAAGCGAGTTAAGACAGATTATTAGATAGTAAGGAAGCTGCCCTTGAACCCTTGGTAAACACAAATCTGAAGCCTACAGTGGCAATGAGTACATACCTATCAATAATCACCCTGAATATAAATGGACTGAATGCATTAATAAAAGACATAGAATTACAGAATGGATAAAAATACAAGACCCGTCTATATGCTACCTAAAAGAGACTCACTTCAAACCCAAAGACATACACAGACTAAAAGTGAAGGGATGGAAAAGAGATTTCATGCAAATAATTGGGAGAAAAAAGGAGTAGTAGCAGTACTTGTATCAGTCACAAAAGACTTCAAAACAAAGAAAATAACAAGAGACAAAGAGGGACATAATGATAAAGGTATCAGTTCAACAAGAGGATTAACCATTATAAATATCTATGCAACTAATATAGGAGCACAAAAATATGTGAAACAAACAATAACAGAATTAAAGAGGGAAATAGAATGCAATGCTTTCATTTTAGGAGACCTCAAGTAACCACTCACATCAAAAGACAGATTAACCAGACGGAAATAAGTAAGGAGACAGAGGCACTGAACAATGAATTAGAACAGATGGACCTAATAGACATCTACAGAACACTCCACCCAAAAGCAGCAGGATACACATTCTTCTCAAATGTACATGAAACATTTTCCAGAATAGATCACATACTAGGCCACAAAAAGAGCTTCAGTAAATTCAAAAAGATTGAAATTGTGCCAACCAGCTTCACAGACCACAAAGGTATGAAACCAGAAATATATTATGCAAAGAAAACAAAAAAGCCCACAAAAACACAGAGGCTTAACAACATGCTCCTAAATAATCAATGTACTAATGACCAAATTAAAACAGATCAATCAATATATTGACACAAATGAAAACAACAACTCAACAGCCCAAAACCTGTGAGATACAGTGAAGGTAGTTCTAAGAGGAAAGTATATAGAAATATAGGTTTACCTCAAGAAACAAGAATAATCCCAAATGAACAGTTTAAACTCACAATTAATGAAACTAGAGAGAGAAGAACAAATGAGGCCCAAAGTCAGTAGAGGGAGGGACATAATAAAGATCAGAGCAGAAATGAATAAAATCAAGAATAATAACAATGGAAAGAATCAATGAAAGCAGGAACTGGTTCTTTGAGAAGATAAACGAAATAGATAAACCCCTAGCCAGACTTATCAAGAAAAAAAGAGTGTACACACATAAACAGAATCAGAAATGAGAAAGGAAAAATCATATGAACACCACAGAAATACAAAGAATTATTAGAGAACACTATGAAAAATTCTATGCCAACAAATTGGACAACCTAGAAGAAATGGACAACTTTCTAGAAAAACACAACCTTCCGAGACTGACCCAGGAAGAAACAGAAATTCTGAACAATGAAATTGAACTGGTAATCAAAAAACTACCTAAGAACAAAATCCCTGTACCAGATGGCTTCATGGATGAACTTTATCAAAAATTTAAAGAAGAGCTAATACTAATCCTCCTTAAAATTTTCCAAAAAGCAGAAGAGGAGGAAATACTCCCAAATTCATTCTACGAGGCCAGCATCACTCTAATACCAAAACAAGACAAGGACACCACAAAAAAAGAAAATTACAGACCAATATCCCTGATGTATATAGATGCAAAAATACTCAATAAAATATTAGCAAACCGAATTAAAAAATACATAAAAAAGATCATCCATCATGATCAAGTGAGATTCATCCCAGGGATGCAAGAATGGTACAATATTTGAAAATAAATCAACATCATACACAACATCAATAAAAAGAAGGACAAAAATCACATGATCATCTCAATAGATGCTGAAAAAGCATTTGACAAAGTTCAACATCCATTCCTAATAAAAACTCTCAACAAAATGGGTATAGAGAGTACATACCTCAACATAATAAATGCCATATACAACAAACATACAGCCAACATCATACTTAACAGTGAGAAGCTGAAAGCTCTTCCTTTAAGATTGAGAACAAGACAAGGATGCCCACTCTCCCCACTTCTGTTCAACATAGTAATGGAGGTCCTAGCCATGGCAATCATACAACACAAAGAAATATAAGGCATCTAGATTGGTAAGGAAGAAGTTAAACTGTCCCTGTTTGCAGATGACATGATATTGTACATAGCAAACCCTAAAGAATCCACCCCAAATCTACTAGAACTAATAACTGAATTCAGCAAAGTTGCCGGATACGAAATTAATACACAGAAATCTGTTGCATTCCTATATACTAACGATGAACTAGAAGAAAGAGAAATCAGGAAAATAACTCCATTTACAATTGCATCAAAAAGAATAAAATACCTAGGAATAAACCTAACAAATGAGGTGAAAGACCTATACCCTGAAAACTACAAGACACTCATGAGGGAAATTAAAGAAGACACCAGTAAATGGAAACACATCCTGTGCTCATGGATAGGAAGAATTAATATTGTCAAAATGGCTATCCTGCCTAAAGCAATCTACAGATTCAGTGCAATCCCTATCAAAATACCAATAGCATTCTTCAACAAACTGGAACAAATAGTTCTAAAATTCATATAGAACCACAAAAGACCCCGAATAGCCAAAGCAATCCTGAGAAGGAAGAACAAAGCTGGGGGGATTATGGTCCCTAACTTCAAGCTCTACTACAAAGGAACAGTAATCAAAACAATTTGGCACTGGCACAAGAACAGACCCATAGATCAATGGAACAGAATAGAGAACCCAGATATAAACCCTCACATATATGGACACTTAATATACAATAAAGGAACCATGGATATACAATGGGGAAATGACAGCCTCTTCAACAGCTGGTGTTGGCAAAACTGGAAAGCTACATGTAAGAAAATGAAATTGATTACTGTCTAACTCCATACACAAAAGTAAACTCAAAATGGATCAAAGACCTGAATGTAAGTCATGAAAGCATAAAACTCATAGAAGAAAACATAGGCAAAAATCTCTTGAATAAGCAACTTTTTCCTGGACACATCTCCTTTTGCATGGGAAACAAAACCAAAAATGAACAAATGGGACTATGTCAAACTAAAAATCTTCTGTACCGCAAAGGACACCATCAGCAGAACAAAAAGGCATCCTTCAATATGGGAGGATATATTCATAAATTACTTACCCGAAAAGGGGTTAATGTCCAAAATATATAAAGCACTCCCATGCGTCTACACCCAAAAAACAAATTACCTAATTAATGGGCAGAGGATCTGAATAGACACTTTTCCAGAGAAAAAATTTGAATGGCCAACAGGCACATGACCAGATGCTCCACATCACTAATCATCAGGGAAGTGCAAATTAAAACCACAATGGGATATCACCTCACACCAGTTAGGATGGCCGTTATCCAACAGACAAGAAACAACAAATGCTAGTGAGGATGTAGAGGAAGAGGAACCCTCCTACCCTGTGTTGGGAATGTAAATTAGTTCAACCACTGCGGAAAGCAATATGGGGGTTCCTCAAAAAACTAAAAATAGAAATACCATTTGACCCAGAAGTTCCACTCCTAGGAATTTACCCAAAGGAAACAAGATCCCAGATTCAAAAAGACATATTCACCACTATGTTTATCACAGCACTATTTACAATAGCCAAGATATGGAAACAATGTAAAGGTCCATCAGTAGATGAATAGATAAAGAAGATGTGGTACATATACACAATGGAATATTATTCAGCCATATAAAGAAAAGAAATCCTATCATTTGCAACAACATGGATGGAACTGGAAGGTATTATGCTCAGTGAAATAAACCAGGTGGAGAAAGACAAGTATCAAATGATTTCACTTATCTGTGGAGTATAACAACAAGCAAAACTGAAGGAACAAAATAGCGGCAGACTCACAGATACCGAGAAGGGACTAGCTTTTACCAAAGGGGAGGGTTGGCGAGGGAGAGGGGGATTAAGCAGCACTATAATCAGCAATCACAATATAGACAGGTCATGGGGAAGGCAGCAGACCACAGAGAAGACAAATAGTGACTCTGGCATCTTACTACACTGATGGACAGTGACTGCAATGGGGTGGGGGTGGAGGGACTTGATAATATGGGTGTTGTAAATGTTGAAAACGACAAAAATGTTGAAACGACAATGTTGTTCATGTGAAACCTTCACAAGAGTGCAAATCAGTGATACTTTAATTAAAAAAAAGCCTAATATAGCATTAATTCTTCAGGAGAGGCCCTCCACCGAGGAGGCATGTTCACTTGCTGTGACTGTCATGCAAGCATGGACACACACAACTGGACTTAGTTGCTTCTGTCTTTGTGCCATTCTCTCCATTAGCAGTTACCTCTCAGTTGGAATAATAGCAAATTGGCCTCTTTTCCCACCTCCTTCAAACTCAAGCTCCGAATTTACTCTTCTGGGGAGCTCTCCACTACCAGCCAAATATCACTCAGCCTGCCCCTCCTTCTGTTACTATTGATCCCTTTACAATTGGACAGCACTTTTAATTTTTCAAAGAGCTTTCACATACATTTTCTCATTTGACCCTTACAACAATCATGTGAAGTAGGTAGAGAAAGTATTATTATCCCCATTTGGAGGCAGGGAGAATGAAATACAATACACTTAAGTGGCAGGCCTGAGGGATACAGCAGGCGGCTGGTCAGTGGCAGGGTCCCCACTTCCCACCAGCTCTGGAAACTTTCCAGCAGACACGGAGTGATTATAATTGGGGCCCCTTCGATTTTCCACTCTTAATAATATTTTCGGTAAACACTGTTCTTCATGGGCTCTAGCCTCTAATACTCGAGGGCAGCAACTGCAGATTCTCAGATCACCCAGACCTACTGGGCCAGAGACTATGGTTTAAGATCCCCACGTATCTGCCACAACGCAGATGGACCTTGAGGGCAGTCTGATAAGTGAATAAGACAGAGAAAAACAAACAGGGTATGATTTCACTTCCATGTAGAATCTAAAAATAAAAACAAAACCCAAACTCATAAAAAAGAAAACAGATTTGTGGTGACTAGAGGTGGAGGGTGGGAGCAGGGGGAACTGGACGAGGGTCAAAAGGTACAAACTTCCAGTTCTAAGGTAAGTCAGTCCTAGGGATGTAATGTACAGTGTGGGGACAGAAGCTCACACTGCGGTAGGGTATATCTGAGGGCTGTTGAGAGAGTAGACCCTAAGAGTTCTCATCACAATGAAAAAAATGTTCTTTTTTGAAAATGATCTACATGAAATGATAGATGTTAACTAAACTTTTTGTGGTAGTCATTTCATGGTGTAAGTCAAATCATTATGCTGTATACCTAAAACTTATGCAGTGCCATATGCATGTCAAGTATTTCTTAATAACACTAGAAAAAAAAAAGATTCCCAGGTAGCTTCTTTGTGTAGCAAGGATTGAGAATCAAGGCTACCGTGTGTGTGTGTGTGTGTGTGTGTGTGTGTGTGTGTGTGTGTGTGTG
>JAQQAC010012171.1:4728096-4879323 GCA_029783875.1 Phataginus tricuspis | reverse complement strand
GTGTGTGTGTGTGTGTGTGTGTGTGTGTGTGTGTGTGTGTGTGTGTGTGTGTTCTCTGGGTCCCACGGGTAATGGTAACAATAGCGAAGACTCCCATTGGATTTATCTGATGCCAGACTACACATGGGACGTATAGTAGCTCAGTTAATCCCCATAACAACCCTAGCTGGGGGAGGAGAGGCACCACTACAGCCTACATTTTATAAACGGCCAAAGCAACTCACAGTGAGATGGTGTAACTTGCCCAACCTAGTAAAAGTAGCAGAATTGGGATCTGAGCCCAGGAAGTGTGACACCGATTTGCAGGGCCTCAGGCATTATGCTATCTGCCTCACTGAGGAAACAAAGCAGCACCTTCCTCGGTCTTCTGGGATCCTTCCACCGCACCTGAGACACCTGTCTCCATACAACAGCAGTGACTTAGGTTTTCCTCACTGACCAATACGGCTATAATAAAATGGAAGGCTATCATATTGTCATAATGCTTCATGACTCCACTTATATGGAGGCCAGAACCCTGGAAGCTCAGGCTTCCAGAAGACCATCAGAGGAGACCCTGTAGCTCCTTAATTATGAAGAAGCAGTCTTCATTCCTCTACTAAAATTCAGCTGGGAATGCCCTGCCCTAGAAATGCACATAGTAAGCTTGCCTTGGACATAAAAAGAAATCCTCTGATAGGATGGAAATATCTGGAAAAAAACCTTTTTTCTACTATAGCCAACAAGCAAACAAGTCATGCACAGGGAACACAAATGCCTGTGTACT
The DNA here is from genome assembly GCA_029783875.1 of Phataginus tricuspis. NCBI lineage: Eukaryota > Metazoa > Chordata > Mammalia > Pholidota > Manidae > Phataginus > Phataginus tricuspis. The sequence continues at coordinate 4,878,557 of JAQQAC010012171.1, read as the reverse complement.
GTCCAGAAGGGCTTCCATAGATGTCAGGCCCCTGGAAACGAGACAGGCTGGTTCCCTGGCAGGCGGCCCCACCAGAGGCCTACCTTTGCTGGGGCCACCACAGCCCAGGATCCGTTCCAGGCATTGCCATCTCTGTGAACTTGATACTATGGTCCTGTTGGTTCACAGAGCTTTTTCATGGACAGACTCACATGGTTTGTAGACACCAAATGGCAATATACTAAATTTAATTTAAAAACAGCATATTGTTTCCCAGTAGGCTATGCTTCTCCAGTGAGAAAGTTTCTGCATGGATAATTCAAAAAGCATATTTAATATTATAATTTTAAAATAATTTTATTCACCTTATAAAATATTATGATATTTAGAAAGAAAAAATAAAGACTACTTTCATAACCAAACTATAGGATGTAGAGCCTCATAAAATCTTCTTATTCAGTGGGAATATATAGAAAAGAGAGTCTCAGAGGGGTGAGGAACTGGGGAATAGGGCGTATAATAATGAGGGATGGCAACATTTTTATATTTAGAGAAAGATAGAGTTTTAAAGCTTAATAAAAAGAAAACCTGATACAGGTAGAGCTATGTGGAATAAAATTTACAATTATAAATCTGTTTGTAAACATAAATATGTAGCAAGGGGAGTAAGATGCATATTAGATTCATCTAATCAAAAATATTATTGATTTTAAAATACAGCATCATTGTAATAACTTCTCACATAAAAATACTCTATAGAAAGTATAACTGATTGTGAGACACCTCCTCATTTGAGAATGTTAAAAATCACAGCAGAAAGAAAACCTGAGAATCTTGTATCTGATGGTATCAGGCTGCGAGAGCTGGAGCTTATGCAGAGCTACAGCACGAGGTGGATGCATTTCTCAGGCTGAGCTGACGCCTCACCTGCAAAGTGCCAACTTCTGCTGCTCCATGGCTGAGCAATGTTACAGCTGAGTAAACCAGGAAGTAAAGTCTGTTAAAGTGATTTGTCTCTGTTTGTTTAATTTATTCTGTGCTGTTTTTAAATCACACATCTCAGAAGGCACTCGTATTTCTCTTCTTTCCCAAATTCTGGATGGTCTCTCCTGATATTCTAATCCCAGAGGATGCAGCAAAGCCCTGCGCCGCCATTCCTGCTCCAGCTTCCCATGGCAGACATTACTAGTCAATCCTGGCTCTCCCTCAGAATTTTCTAACACAGGTACTCCTGATGGATCATGATTGGCTTGATGGTTGAAAGAGATTTTCCCATCCCCTCCTTGAGCTCTGTATGAGGGCAGGACTAGGGAAGTGCTCAGGAGATTCTTGTGGTTTCTGAATCATCTAAAATTATGATGGGACTGAGGCAAGGGACAGCCAGGGCCAGGATCTAGAGATGAATACATTAAATGATGGACACTAGTTATGTGTGTGTATCTACCAATACTGCCCAATTTTCATTATCAAACTAGACTATTTTATGATCAAATGCTCATAACTGCAGCTGTACGTTGTATTTGAAGAATGGTGAAGGTGTCTAAGACTGACATGGAACAGAAAGGATAGGCTACTTAAAGAATAAATCATGAGTCTGTAGATGAATTTGGGGTTTTCTATGGGCATTTTTTCTGAGTAAGGTCCAGCCTTCTAATGTTAATGAAATTGATGTGTTTCAATTATGCACTTTGCCTTTATTCTGGTAGGCACCAATAAGGTGGTTGCTGGGTTCTAATAGACTATACGTTTATTGATTTATTTCCTATGCTTAATGTTCCGGACTCTTATATTATTATGTTTAAGTGCTATTTGGAAAACATTAGTGTTCTAGAATTTTAAAATGTGGTATCTGTTTCTAACCTCAGATGTGGGGAGTGTTTGCATGTGTCTGTTTTCTTTTTAACTTCTCTTTGGTTCTATGCTCACTTGCGGATGAAAGAACATTTCAAAACCAGGACAGCAAAGTCATCAGGGAGGCATCTGTTAACCAGTGATGACTGAAGGAGCATATTTAGGAAAAGGAAGCTTTCCCTGCCTTCCTGCCTCCCCTCATGTTGGCCTCACTGGTCCAAACTGTGAAGAAGATGGTAATTCACAGATAAAATCTGACAACAGAGGGGGTGGGGCTTTGCAGCGCTGTGTAGTAACCAGCCATGCAGACAACGTCCAGGCAGGCACTGCACAGAATTGTCATTCTCATTATTTGTAACATTAGAGATAAAATTAACATTCTCTGCAGTTCCTCTCAAAATCAAATATTAAGGATAATCTAGAAAAATATGAGACTGCTTTGGCAGTTAAGGCACAGTCATTCTCTCTGCAGAATGTACAGGCTTAGGGGTAAACCCACCAGCCCGGCACACCACAGCGTGAATCTTGAGGCGAGAGGCTGCATGTGGGAGAGGAGACAGGAGGCTTCACGGGCAGGGGCTGCAGGCTGGTGGTGGCTGGGTAGAAGAAGTGAACACGGTGTTGCTGGCCCATGAAAGGATGCTGAAAGCTATGAAGGAGGAGAGGAAAATAGTTCCAGTAAGAGAAGAAGAAAAATGGGGAAATGTTTGGCAAAAGAGCGCTTTTTGATTTGCTAATTGACCTGAGATAAAGGCAGCTGCTAATTGACCTTCGTCCTCCATGAAACTGACCTCGGGGAATTGCCAAGTCACGGGTGGTCCTGGTAAGGGGTGCGGGCACTGAAGGACAGTGGGGAGGAGCAGACTAGGACAGTTCCCAGCTTCCCAGCTTGGGGTCTTTGGAGCGGATGCAGAAAGGATGCCAGGCTGTGAGACAAGGAAATGAGAGAAGGAAGCAAGGCTACATTATGATTTCTGTGGCTCCTTATATATGTTTGCAACCTATGCAGCTCCTTTCTCCATTAAAAAAAAAATCATAATTATATTTTGTGACTGCATTGGTATGTAGACACAATTCAGGCTGGATTCATTATTATCTTTATTATCATTGTATTTATTTTATTATATTCATATTTATGATTATAAGTGTTTATTATTATATTTGTAAATATGCTTAGTTTTATTCTGACATGAAACAAAATTAAAATATTTTTGTGGGTCCCTAAAAGCATCATGGGCACTGTGGCCACAGTACCTAATTGAGAAGACAGCCCTAGACAAGTGTCCTGTCTTGTCTTGAACAACTTCTGTTTGTGTCTATTACTGTGGCTTAATTATTGGTCACGTATAATTTTCACATTCAGAAGGGACCTAATCTGGACAATAACATATATGGTCACCCTACAATGATGTGCTAAGTTCTGACCATGCTGAGTTTGATATGACCACTGGGACATCTGAGTGACAGGGTCTGGTAGAAAGCTGGAGGCGTGGGCTGGAAGTCAGAAGAAAGGCTTGGAGTCAAAATATAGGTGTAGCTTTATCGGTATTTAAATTTTATTAAAGCCATGGGATTGAATGCATGAGCGATATAAAGGCTAGGAGAGAGCACCCCAGGAAACCCCATTCCAGGGGGCGACAGAAGACGAGGGGCTGGTAAACCAAAGAGGTAGGAGAAAAGAAATAGTGAGGTATCACAAACCAAGGGAAAATTAATGTGATGGTGGAAGGACCGCACGACAGCATCAAACACGGAAGAAACGTCATGTGAGAAGAGGAGTAGAAAGTGTTTGCTGGATTTAGCTACAAGGAGCACGTTCCTGATCCAGGCGAGAGAAAAGTTAAGATGGCAGTGGTCAGATGGGATGAGACCACAGTGGCTTGAGGGGTACCCGGGGTTGGGGAAAGGGTGCAGCAGATAAGACCAGTTCTTCCAAGTGTCGGGGCTGTGACAGGGGAGGGGGAGATCAGGCGATAATTGGAGACGATGTGGTGTCCAGGAGGCTTTAATTTTTAAAGATGGTTAGGATTTGAGCAGATATAAGAACAGATGGGAAGGAGCCAGGCGAAAGCCATCGGGTTGAAGACTTGAGGGGAGAGGGCCGATCGCTTGGGAACATTTCACCAGACAAGAACACCTCTTCTACTTGAACAGGGGGACGGGGCAGAAGTGACTTCAGGTAAGTTTGTAGGTGTTTTTTGCACTAAATACAGTGAAAATAAAAAGATCACAATAATATATGAATATAAATATACTTATATAGACAGTATGTACACACAATAATATATGAATATAGAGAAAATCAGATGCAGCTGGTCATGGTTTTCCAATTATAGTCACCCTTAGAAACCAGTCCTGATCACACTTGCAATGTAAAAATACTGGAGGCTAACACCCAATTTTCACCATTCCAGAGCCAATCCAGAGAAGTATTGAGAAGTACAGGCCCCCTCAGGAATTCACACTTTATTGTGACCTCTGAATTCAACAAGGGGTTGCCAGTTGTATTTTTTAAGGGCATTCTGCCTGGAGAGGGCCTGTCTGTCGGTCAGCAGGAGTGGTTGCCTTTAGCATCACATTACCCAACAGCCTCTGTCACATGCTCTAAGTGTAAAGGCTGTGACTGCAGCTAGGGTTGCTCTGCATTAAGGAACCAACCCACCTCCGGGGTCAACTGAAAGAAGCCTCCTTCCTTGGTGTCTCCCACGTGGGCCTTCCCAAGAGGTCTCTCCCTTCATCTGGCAGAGCCGCTGATGCACCGGCATGAGAAACAAGCTCTCTGGCTCAGAAATCTCTGCCAAGCTCTTTGCAGCTGTCTCTGTTTCAGCTCTGTGTTGGGGCTGGAATATTAGAATTTGAGAAGAAAGGGAAAATCTCTCCTAAGTAACCCACACAAACTCCCATGGCAGGTGCCAGAAGAGTAGGTAGCCATGATAAGAACCTGTGGCTCCCTCTACATTTCCATCCAACATTGGAGAAACTATGTTTGGAACATATTATTCAACAGGTCATGAGGAAATAGCTCAGGCCTCTACTAGGAGACCAGCACAAGTCACAGCAAAGGACCATCATCAGTCTATAAAGATAATAAAGAGGCACATGATTCCATGACGCTTTGGTTATCTAAGCAACGGGTGATGCGCTAGTTCCTTTCTCCAGAGCATGAGAGCAGCGATAATCTCCTAAATAATTCATTCTTAGGGAAAACAATGACAAGATTAAGGGAGAAAAATCACAGGATACAGAAACTAATTGGTTAGGTTACAGTAGGATCACCAGCTACACTTTTTCAAGATTCCTATATAAGGATATTTACTGAGTACAGTTGACCTTTGAACAACACAGGTTTGAACTGTGTGGGTCCACTTATACACAGATTTTTTTTCAATAAATTTATTGGATAATTTTTTGGAGATTTGTGATAATTTGAAAAAACTTTTTTCTCTAGCTTACATTATTGTAAGAATATAGTATATAATATATATAACATACAAAATATGTATTAATTGTTTATGTTATTAGTAAAGCTTCAGTCAACATTAGACTATTAGTACTTATGTTTTGGGGAAGATATACATGGATTTTTGACTATGTGGGCAGGCTAGTGCCTCAACCCCTGCATTGTTCAAAGGTCAACTGTAAGTACTACATGGATTATCTCATAAATCCCTACATCAGCTCTATATAGTAGTTACTACTATTATTCCCATTTTACAGGTAGGCAAAACTCATAGAGAAGTTTAGTAATTTGCCTGAAGTGAGCTAATAAGTGACAGAGCTAGGTCAAAACTCCAGAAGGAATCACTTTCTATCTATTGCCCATGCTTTCTATAGTCATGCTGTCCAACATATAGTCATGCTACTAGCTATATGTAACTACGGAGTTCTTGAAATGCAGCTAGACTGACTAGAGATGTGCTGTAAATATAAAATACACATCAGAAAAATTTTCATTAGTATGAAAAAATATGTAAATCATTCTATTAGTATTTGCAATTTGAAATTATATTTTGAGTATGGAATTAAGTATTAATCCAGTAAGTATTAAAATTAGTTTTCTCTGTTTCTTTTCTTAACATGGCATCTAGAAAATTTTAAATTACATCTGTGGGTTGCATTTGTGGCACTCCACAAATAGTTTTGAAAAGGGACCTGAAAGAATAGGTCTTTGGCAATTCTCATCTTCAGTTTTCTGAAGCATGGGGGAGAGCAATGTACCAGTTGGTACTCAAGCATTATTTTCCTAGGCTTCCTGGGTTACAAATGTCTTGAAAATAACAATATCCTAGTTAAGAATCATCTTCAGTATATTAGGTTCTATAGAGAAATCCAGTAAATTCTATAGAGTAAGCTGCTTATGGCTATGTGAGCCAGGAATTAAGCTGACATAGAAGTTCAGACCTAAAACAATGTTTCATGAACAACTGGTAACAGTCTAATGTCTGTTATGTAAATTGTGGTTATCATTATATTATTATTAGGAAATGGTTATGTAAATTATGGAATAGAACTAAGATGTAATGTTAAGTAAAATATTTAAAATGTTGATTCTAAAGAGTTTACAACAATACTGGAAAATGCGACCTAATGTCAAAAGTACAGTATAGTCGAAAGATGGTGGCATGAGAGGTGAGACACAGGCTTCCTCCTAAAGCTGCATATAATATGTAAATATAATTACTACAACTAATCTTGAAAGAGCAACAGGAAAGAGGACTGCACCAGACTGCATACACCTGGAGAAAAGAGCAGACCTCACAGAACAGGGTAATGTACCAAAGCCATGGCATGACCCAAACCCTTCCCCCACCCCAACTCACCTGTGGGAGGAAGAGAAATGGAGCAGGGAGGGAGTAGAGGCCTGGGACTGCTGAATACCTAACTCCGGAGATCTGCTCTGGGAGCACGAACCCACATTTCATGGTACTTGCATGATACTCTTGTGATCTCAGGGTTGGAAAGCTAAGACAGGCAGAATTCCTGGAGAGACTGAGATTCCAGCCACTTGTGGAAAACAGGGACCCATATGCAGCTGCTCTGGGACAAAAGAAAGGCGGGCAGTCTGAGAGACTTTCTAACAAGGAAGCCCTTAGCAAGCGGGCTGCTAAAGGGGCAAGGATTGCACAGAGCTTACTGCTCAGGAGAGAGGACAGGTAGACAAAATTGTCCAGATGCACTCTGCCCAGCAGGTTGGGAGCTTTGCCATATAGATTCTCATAGTTAAGGAGGAAAAAGAAATCTTTCTCCTTAGATGATCTTCAGATGCTCCAGCTCCCTGGCTGGCTACACAGCTCCCGGGACCCACTCTGTGATATGCAACCTACTGTGCCTTTCTCCCGGCCAGCCACACCTGGCTCACAAACCGGCAAACCCTACCCTGGTGTTAGCCCAGCCAGAGGGAAGATCTGTCTACAGCAACTACAAATGCAAAGCATAGAGGCTTATACCTGTGTGCCTGGCCCACTGGTTCAGGCAGTGGAGACAGGCATAGCAGCTGGGAAGCAGAAAACAGCTCTTTCCTCCCACCAGGCACCAATACCACTCCCCTGTAACCCCCAACATTGCATCAACGGCTGAGCAGCTCCAGGGAGTAGAGCTTCTCAGCACCAGAGGGTACCATATACAAATATGAAACACCAAAAGAACCTGGTTCAGAGTAAAATTATTAATACAACTCCTGAGAAAGATTTAAATGACATCAACCTCATGACTCTACCTGAAAGGGAGTTCAAAATAAAAATCATTAACATGCTCATGGAGGTAAGGAAAGATATTCAAGAACTCAGGAATGAATTCTGGTTGGAGATCCAATCATTGAAGAGCACAATGGATGGTACTAAAAACAGACTGGATATGGTGGAGGAGACGATACATGAAATAGAAACTAGAGAAGAGGAATACAAAGAAGCTGAGGCACAGAGAGAAAAAAGGATCTCTAATAATGAAAGAATATTGAGAGAACTGTGTGACCAATCCAAATGGAACAATATTCCCATTATAGGGGTACCAGAAAAGAACAGAGGGAAAAAGGATAGAAAGAGTCTTTGAGGAGATAATTGCTGAGAACTTCCCCAATCTGGGGAAGGAGATAGTGTCTCAGGCCATGCAGGTGCACAGATCTCCCAACACAAGGGACCCAAGGAAGACAACATCAAGACATATAGTAATAAAAACGGGAAAGATCAAGGATAAGGATAGACTATTAAAGGCATCCAGAGAGAGAAATAAGATCACATACAAAGGAAAGCCCATCAGGCTATCATCAGATTTCTCAACAGAAACCTTACAGGCCAGAAGGGAGTGGCATGATATATTTAATGCAATGAAGCAGAAGCGCCTTGAACCAAGAATACTTTATCCGGGAAGATTATCATTTAAATTTGAAGGAGAGATTAAACAATTTCCAGATAAGCAAAATCTGAGAGAATTTACCTCCCATAAACCAGCTCTACAGTGTATTTTGGAGGGACTGCTATAGATGGAAGTGTTCCTAAGGCTTAATAGCTGTTACCAGAGGTAATAAAACCACAGTAAAGAAAGTAGAACAGCTAATTACTAAGCAGATGCAAAATTAAATTAAATATCCTCAAAGTCAATCAAGGGATAGACAAAGAGTACAGAATATGATACCTAATATACAAAGAATAGAGGAGGAAGAAAAAAATAAGAACCTTTAGATTGTGTTTGTAATAGCATATTAAGAGAGTTAATTTAGACTCTTAGATAGTAAGGAGGTTAACTGTAAACCTTTGGTAACCACGAATCTAAAGCCTGCCATGGCAATAAGTACATACGTATCGATAATCACCCTAAATGTAAATGGACTGAATGCACCAATCAAAAGACATAGAGTCACTGAATGGATAAAAAAGCAAGACCCATCTATATGCTGCCTACAAGAGACTCACTTTAAACCCAAAGACATACACAGACTAAAAGTGAAGGGATGGAAAAAGATATTTCATGTAACTAACACAGAGAAAAAAGCAGGAGTTGGATTACTTATATCAGACAAAATAGACTTCAAAACAAAGAAAGTCACAAGAGACAAAGAAGGACATTGCATAATGATAAAAGGGTCAGTCCAACAAGAAGATATAACTATTATAAATACCTATGCACCCAACACAGGATCACCTACATATGTGAAACAAATACTAACAGAATTAAAAGGGGAAATAGAATGCAACGCATTCATTCTAGGGGACTTCAACACTCCACTCACTCTGAATGACAGATCAACCAGACAGAAAATAAGTAAGGAGACAGAGGCACTGAATAGTACATTAGAACAGGTGGACCTAACAGACATCTACAGAACTCTATACTCAAAAGCAGCAGAATACACATTCTTCCCAAGTGCACATGGAACATTTTGAAGAATAGATCATATACTAGGCCACAAAAAGATCCTCAGTAAATTAAACAAGAATGAAATTGTACCAACCAGTTTCTCAGACCACAAAGGTATAAAACTAGAAATAAAGTAAGCAAAGAAAATGAAAAATCCCACAAACACGTGGAGGCTTCACACATGCTCCTAAATAAACAAGGATCAGTGACCAAATAAAAACAGAGATCAAGCAATATATGGAGACAAATGACAACAATAATTCAGCACTGCAAAATCTGTGGGACACAGCGAAGGCCATGCTAAGAGGAAAGTATATTGCAATACAGGCCTACCTCAGGAAAGAAGAACAATCCCAAATGAACAGTCTATACTTACAATTAATGAAACTAGAAAAAGAAGAACAAATGAGGCCCAAAGTCAGTAGAAGGAGCGACATAGTAAAGATTAGTGCAGATATAAATAAAATCGAGAAGAATAAAACAATAGAAAGAATCAATGAAAGCAGGAGCTGGTTCTTTGAGAAAATAAACAAAATAGATAAACCCCTAGCCAGACTTATCAAGAAATAAAAAGAGTCTACTCAGATAAACAGAATCAGAAACGAGAGAGGAAAAATCACTACAGACACCACAGAAATACAAAGAATTATTAGAGAATACTATGAAAAATTATATGCTAACAAACTGGATAACCTAGAAGAAATGGACAACTTTCTAGAAAAATACAACCTTCCAAGGCTGACTTCAAAACAAAGAAGGTCACAGAAAATCTGAACAGACCAATTACCAGCAATGATATTGAACTGGTAATCAAAAACCTATGTAAGAACAAAACGCCTGAACCAGATGGCTTCACCGCTGAATTTTATCAGTTAGTGAAGACCTAATACCCACCCTTCTTAAAGTTTTCCAAAGAGTAGAAGAGAGGGAATACTTCCAAACTCATTCTATGAGGCCAGCATCAGTCTAATACCAAAACCAGGCAAAGACACCACAAAAAAAGAAAATTACAGACCAATATCCCTGATGAACATAAATGCAAAAATACTCACCAAAATTTTAGCAAACCAAATTCAAAAATACATCAAAAACATCATCCATCATGACCAAGCAGGATTCATCCCAGGGATGTAAGGATGGTACAACATTTGAAAATCCATCAACATCGTCCACCACATGAACAAAAACAAGGACAAAAACCACATGATCATCTCCATAGATGCTGAAAAAGCATTTGACAAAATTCAGCATCCATTCACGATAAAAACTCTCAACAAAATGGGTATAGAGGGCAAGTACCTCAACATAATGAAGGTCATATATGACAAACCCACAGCCAACATTATACTTAAAAGCAAGAAGCTGAAAGCTTTCCCTTTAAGATCGGGAACAAGACAAGGATGCCCATTCTCCCCACTTCTATTCAACATAGTTCTGTAGGTCCTAGCCACAGCAATAAGACAACACAAAGAAATAAAAGGCATCCAGATTGGCGAGGAAGAAGTTACAGATGACATGATATTGTACATAAAAAACCCTAAAGAATCCACTCCAAAACTACTAGATGTAATATCTGAATTCAACAAAGTTGCAGGATACAAAATTAATACGCAGAAATCTGTGGCATTCCTATACACTAATGATGAACTAGCAGAGAGAGAAATCAGGAAAACAATTCCATTCACAGTTGCATCAAAAAGAATAAACTACCTAGGAATAAACCTAACCAAGGAAGTGAAAGACCTATACTCTGAAAACTACAAGACACTCATGAGAGAAATTAAAGAAGATACCAATAAATGGAAACAATCCCGCGCTCATGACAGGAAGAATTAATATTGTTAAAATGGCCATGCTGCCTAAAGCAATCTACAGATTCAATGCAATTCCTATCAAAATATCAACACCATTTTTTAATGAACTAGAGAAAATCATTCTAAAATTCATATAGAACCACAAAAGACCCTAAATAGCCAAAGCAATCCTGAGAAGGAAGAATAAAGCTGGGGGGATTATGCTCCCCAACTTCAAGCTTTACTACAAAGCCACAGTACTCAAGATAATTTGGTACTGGCACAAGAACAGACCCATAGACCAATGGAACAGACTAGAGAGCCCCGATATAAACCCAACCATATATGGGCAATTAATATACGATAAAGGAGCCATGGACATACAATGGGGAAATGACAGCCTCTTCAACAGCTGGTGTTGGCAAACCGGACAGTTACATGCAAGAGAATGAAACTGGATTATTGTTTAACCCCATACACAAAAGTAAACTCAAAATGGATCAAGGACCTGAATGTAAGTCATGAAACCATAAAACTCTTAGAAGACAACATAGGCAAAAATCTCCTGAATATAAGCATGAGCGACTTCTTCCTGAACGCATCTCCTTGAGCAAGGGAAACAAAAGCAAAAATGAACACATGGGACTACATCAAACTAAAAAGCTTCTGTAAGCAAAGGACACCATCAACAAAACAAAAAGGCATGCTACAGTATGGGAGAATATATTTGTAAATGACATAACCGAGAAGGGGTTAACATCCAAAATATATAAAGAACTTAGATGCCTCTACACCCAAAAAGCAAATAACTCGATTAAAAATTGGGCAGAGGATATGAAGAGACAGTTCTCCAAAGGAAATTCAGATGGCCAACAGACACATGAAAAGATGCTCCACATCACTAATCATCTGGGAAATGCAAATTAAAACCACAATGAGATATCACCTCACACCAGTAAGGATGGCTAGCATGGAAAAGACTAAGAAGAACAAATGCTGGTGAGGATATGGAGAAAGGGGAACCCTCCTGCACTGCTGGTGGGAATGTAAGCTAGTTCAACCATTGTGAAAAGCAATATGGAGGCTCCTCAAAAAACTAAAAATACAAATACCATTTGACCCGGGAATCCCACTCCTTGGAATTTACCCAAAGAATACAACTTCTCAGATTCAAAAAGACATATGCACCCCTATGTTTATTGCAGCACTTTTTACAATAGCCAAGATATGGAAGCAACCTAAGTGTCCATCAATAGATGAACGGATAAAGAAGAAGTGGTACATATACACAATGGAATATTATTCAGCCATAAGAAAGAAACAAATCCTACCATTTTCAACAACATGGTTGGATCTGGAGGCTATTGTGTTCAGTGAAATAAGCCAGGCTGAGAAAGACAAGTGCCAAATGATTTCCCTCATTTGTGGAGTATAACATCGAAGCAAAACTTAAAGAACAAAATAGCAGCAGACTCAGAGACTCCAAGTAGGAACTAGCAGTTACCAAAGGGGAGGGGTGTGGGAGAAGGGGATTTAGGGATATTGTGTTTAGTACACATGGTGTGGGGGATCCAGGGGAAAACAGTGTAGCACAGAGAAGGCACACAGTGAATCTGTGGCATCTTACTACACTGATGGACAGTGACTGCATTGGGGTATGAGTGGGGACTTGATAATATGGGTAAATGTAGTAACCATATTGTTGTCTTCATGTGAAACCTTCATAAGAGAGTATATCAATAATACCTTAATAAAAAAAGGACAGTATAGTCTTAAATATGTGAACACACATGTCCAAAGAAAATGTAAAATACAGGACATCAAAATGTTAACAAGGCTCTCTCAAAGAAGAAGAGGTTTGGGCTGCTGTTTTAAAAAAACTAATCTCTTTATACATTTCTGATTTTTTCTTTTAGATTTTTCCAAAACGAGCAAGTATTTCTTTTAGAGAAATGATGCTTTAGCAAAGCCAACCCATCCCTCCTTTTCCAGACCTCTGCTCTTACTCTCAACAGAAACAAACAAATAAAGATGCAAAGAACAACAGAAAACAATTGTAAAAATGTCTGACGGCCCTGCTGTTTGACAATCACGAAGCTGTGGAGCACGAAGGAAAAAGTTAAATGTAAGAAAATCTCTCTTGCCTTTAAAAGTTCCTAATACTTGAACATGTTCAAGGCTGAAGTGATTTTCAAAGAGAAGATTTAGTAGGTGGTGCCTCTGCCTAAGACAGGATGAAGGACCAGGGACCATCTCTTCAGAGGCTGCACGAAAAGAAAGAATGATGGGTGTCCTACGGCTAAGAACTCCGAATTTTGGATTCTGTGCTGGAGTCTATTAAGGATGGCCATTAACCAATTGAAGGATTATTTTTGTTTTACCGTTAAACATCTTTCTTTTTTTTAATCCAACAACTGTCCTTTTCTCTCTTTCTGATTCAGTTTGTTTTTACAATACAGATCATGCTGAGAGATGCTTGCTAAAAATGGGTAAGAAAAATCTAAATCTAAATAATAGAAATCCTATAATTTACAGATTATTTCCCAAATTTAATGTGCCCTGATACTTAAAAGTCAGATATTGTGTGTTTAAATATAACTATTAAACCATTTGACTAAGGAAATTTGTTTCATATCTAGCTAATAATTTTATAGCTGAACTCACAGGAGTATATATATATATATATAGCAGAACATATAGATGGGATGAATATGTTATAAAATACATCTAAGATCTATATGAACTGCATTTCAATTATGATTTCTGTTTGATATTTGCTGAAAAGTCATTAATATGGTTAATGTTCATGTAAAATGGTTAATAATTGTATGGGAAAATGTAGGTGCTTAAATAGTTAAATGAAAATTAGTATACAATATATATCTTAAATATCTTCAGCCTCTATTATTCTCAGTTTACAGTTAAATATATATAAGGATACTGCAATGTTGAAATCACATGGTTATGCTGGTCAAAAGTTCTTCTGGCCAAATGAACTTATCCAAAGCATATAGACCTAATTATTTCTAATAACCTTATACTACGGTCTATATACAACACGTAGTTTGCAAAGGATTCTGGGTATCTTTTTAATATTTTATTTTTCCCTTTGAAGAAAAGAGACAAAATATAAGAATATGCATTTTTACCAATTCATTTTCCAGTGTGCAAAGTTAAAAGTGTCGTAAGAACACGTTTCCATTGTAAAACAGGAATATTTTAATCTGAGCATTCACCTTTATTTCATTAACTGATCCAGTCATTCAACACATAACCGATGTATCATGCCGGACACTGCTCTGTGTGCTCTTACACCACATCAGATAGCAAATGGTTGTGTTGGAAGTTTGAGGTGTATTTTGTCATAATCTGACCATTTGTTTATTGTATGCCCAAGAAAAGCATAGAAATAACACTTTTGCCATGGAAAGTTTTAAACATATGGATGTATAACTATTACAAATTAACTCTCTATTCCTTTCAGACATGTTTTCGCTGTTCTGTTTTTTTTTTCTTGTTTGTTCATTTTGTTTGCCTGGGACACAGGTTATAATTGTTATAATAATAGAAAGAAAACTGAAAAATAAACAAAACTGGTTTCTCCTCCAGTACAACCAATTGATTGTCTTTGAGACATTAGACAAGTCATTTAAAACAACACATAATAGCATCTGCTGTACCTCATGATGTTCTGATGGTGACACTGACCATGGCTCAGCTCATGCTTATGCTTAACAAGCATAGCAATTCTCCCCCAAACTTTCGTTTTCAAAGCATAATGACTGAAAAGTCAAAGTAATAAAGGAGAGAATATAAAGGGGTTTCAAGTCAATTCTTTTAAGAATAGGAATTTTCTTTGAGAATAAAAATCAGCAGGCATTATAAGATTACAGTGTAACAATGAGATGCTGGATCTAATCAAGATCTAAAGAAGAGTTGTTTGACAAAATAAAACTCTTTTTTACTGTTCAAACTTCCTCCCCTCTAATTTGCATTCTTTCCATAGTCCGGACTTTCTCTGGGGATGTTAGTGAAATGTACACCTCTGTTAATTCCACAACGTTGGATTGTTAAACATAAAATAATGTACTGAGGTAGAGCATCATGCCATCCGTCAAAGCAGACAAGTCAGGAAACAGAAAAGCACTGCATTTTCAGAGTAAAACGCAATGTAATGACCATTGCTTTGAAATGGATCAATCTGGCCACACTGGCGCAGCTGCCTGGCATTCAAAGCAGCAATCACTTTCAGCTCTGATGTGGCAGTTTTCTTCCCAATGTCATCTCATTTTATCCCGTTGGAAAATGGCAGTGGAGACAAAAAAGAGGCAGGAGGGACACACCAGGTCTTCCTTCAGAGCCCTTTCTATTGTGTTAACAACTCTCAATTGTGCTAGCCATTTTCCACTGTTTTGTATTAGGAATTACACTGGCACAATTTGCACCTGACTGGCTCAGCCTGCGTCCAGCACCCACCCCAGGCCCATTTCCAGGATATCTATAACTCAGTCACAACCATTTATGTTAGGCCAGAGATGGGAAGAAAGGGCTGGTGACCAATGGTTTTAACAAAGATTGCTTAAGTCGTTTGCTTTTATTATAATTGTGGGGAAGTTGGGGTTCCTATGGCCAGGATCCTCACTGAACTTAAACCACCTGATAATGTAACTGGCCTGTCGCTAGGCTACCGCTTCCACCCCTTTAGGCAATAAGCTATTACTGTGCTATATAGAGAGCTCTGCTCAGTGCTCTGGGCAGAGGTAGAGACGCTAGTGCTCGACCTACCGCTGGGAGAACAAGCGGGTAATAAATCCTTTCACCCCAAGATCATTCAACTGTCATTTCTTTGGTCACATTGAATACATAGTGAACTTGTCTGGGGCTGAAACCAACTGGTAGGACAATAATCGAGGTGTTCAACCCGATGCACAGGTTATAATTGTTATAATAGCAGGCAGAGTGTCAGTAAGTAAAGAGCTTATTTCTACCTCCAATACATCTATTAACTACCTTAGAGACCTCACACAAGTCATGTACAACAGATACAAGCCTCTACACTTCTACATTGTAAGGCTGTTCTGATGCTGAAGAAGAAAATCTAGACCCAAAAATGTTTGAGGAATTTTAAGGAGCTACACAAATATGAAGTGTTTTGTCATGTTATGACTCTTGAGAAAATAAACATAGGTTATAATTGATGCTTAGCTAAAATCTCTGCTTTTATTTTTTCTCTTAAAAATATTTTTATAAGATGTAATAAATGGGGTCCCCCTCATAGATATGTTTTCAGTGGTATCCTTCTCAACTTAAAAATTCCTACCACATGCCATCCACAGTACAAGTGAAAATATGGGAATATTTTATAGTCCTGAGATAGAAAAAACCTTACTCGCATAACACAAAACCTAAAAGCCAAAAGAAAAAATGTAACATATGTGTCTATGTTATGAAAATATGACTTCTCTGAGGCACAAATAAATGTTGAAGAATATAATATATACTTATGAAGTAACAAGTATATATACTTCCACACATATAATAGAGCATTAACATCCATAAAATATAACATTGCCTATAAATCAACAATAAAAAATAATCTAATAGAAAAATAAGCAAAAAATATGAATAAACAATTCATAAAGGGATACAAAAAGCTAACAAAGGAAAAGGTGCTTAACATCAGTGGTAATTGGAGAAGTATGTACAAAAGTACTGTCATTTGGAAGGAAAAGTTTGTAGTCTCTACTGAAGTGAAAGAATGTGCATACATGGGACACAGAAATTCCATTTCTAGATGATTTTAGGAGGATTGTTCTGGAGATGTTCATGGAGACATTCTCTTTACTGGTGACTACCTTACAAATGACTCAAAGATAAACAAATTGACAGGATGCCAAACAAATCATGAATCATCCATAACATGGTTACTTGGATACGATGTAGAGGTTAAAAAATAAGCTGCCATAAAATGATGCTCGTGATGTTTTGTAGGGCAAAAAAGAAAAATTCCATGATATTCATAGGACGAGCCTAGTTCGTAACAAAACTATACACCTGTGTATTATCTTTCTTTAATGCATATATCAAGTGTGTTTGCACTTTGCACAGTCTTGAAGAATTTAAACCAAAAATAGTTTATTTGAATAGTTATTCAAAATGTTTACTGGAGATTGGAATGTGAGGCAGTGAAGTTAGATGCTTATAGAGTTTGAATATGCTACAAAGAACACGTCTTATTTGTAAGTTCACAGCAAAAACCACAAAAATTTCCCAAGATCTTAAGTTTCTCTATTCCTCTCTATACAACTTGCCGAGCTGACCTTAGTCTGTACGGAAAGCCTACTCAAGGCTGGGATGCTATTGGTCATGGAAATGTCTCCTTTACCCTCAATAAGTGAACCTACTTGGAAAGAGGCTTTCTGCCTTCCTAGGACGAGTTGAACATTGCAACACTAAATTCCCCATGTAGGTTTACCAGTTCTCCAGTCCATCTAGGGTAAAAAAGGACCACAAGGTAGGGCAAAAGCTGCAGAGGGCCCAGGAGTGGGATTGGGTAAAGGCAAGGTCCCAGTTGCCCTGGGTGTGATTTTCTAATCCCTAGTGATATGACCCAGATCTCACAGATGACTGTGAGCTGACTGTGGGCTCTGTCAAAATGTAGCCCACTGCATCTAAGCACAGCTTCCCTCTCCAAAAAACTCTTTCTAAAACAGTGTCTTGGAGAACATTAATTCCATGGGAACAATAATTTAGTCAGAGAATAAAGTTCCTATGATCAAATAAGCTTGGGAAGTACTAGGTCAAGTCAAGTTTGGTGAGAATGTCTAACTACCTTTAATATGTAACGTGTACTGTGAACATCCTCAAGGCGTTATGGTCTATAGCATTTTCCAGGGTTATTTTTCACTGTGGAACCAACTGAAATTTCCACACTGTCTGTGGAATACTGGTTTGGAAATGAAACCTAAACTGACAACATGTTCTTAGGCCTTGGCAACGATGCTCATTCATTTTTAAGTTAACTGAACCACTATTGATGAAATAGCTTGTTTGTGTTTGACTCTATACTGGGTACCGCAAATATCAAATGTCTACTGGACAAGACAAACACAAACAGATATTTGTACTGTCGGGTGGCTGGGTGGAATGATGGAGATTTGAGGAGCTATGGCAGGCATAGAGAGGGGGTGTGACCAGTCCTAGAGTTGGGGGAAGGAATGAGTGGGAAGAGATCTTTGGAGGATGTGATTTACTCATCACAAACCAAGAATTCGCACCTAGGAGCCACAACATTTTACAAGGATTTGGTGAGTTGGGCTTGAGAAAAATTTTACCACTTACAGTGGGTCAGCCCTGATTTTCATTATATTTACCGGTTCATCATTTTGCTTTTAGATCTTTATTCACCTTGATCCCTGTTTGGAAAACTCTCTGTTTTTCCTCCCTCTTCTTTCTCATGGGTTACCAAGGCTTTTCACCACGAAGAGCCTGGCTAATCTCTCAAAGGCATCTAGGTCTTGGAACACTTCTATGCCAAATAAACCACATTTATTTAAAAATAAAAATATTTCATTTCATTTTTATTTACTGAAACATGCATGACTATCTTTCAGAGTTACAGATCAGGACATTAATTCACAAAAGTAATATCATTTCAGCCAAAGGAAAGACATCTGATATTTCAGCTGTTTATTGTGAGAAAAGGTGTCATTCTTATTTTGCTTTTGAAACAATAAAAATGGTTAATGAACTTCTATTATTACCTTCAGAGTCTCTAGAGGTCCAGGGATTCATTTAAAGAATCACTGTTTTAGACAGTTTTATAACTGGTCTAACTTTCATTGTTCACATTTTAGCAGAAATAAATTCTCTGGCACGGTCTTCAGTGGGATGGAGGAAACAGTAAGCGACTTTGGGCAGGTGAACGTATTTCTACTACAGGGGAACCCTTAAGGAATTTATTTTCTAGCCTTCTCTTCTATATACCCTATCTATATAAATTTCTCTATCCCTCTCTGTAAGAAAGAGGGGGGGAGGAGATCTAAAATTTTTAAAGATGTTGAACAAAATGTTCACATCCCATAACCACTAATAATACCAAGAGTTCTTTGCATGATGGGGAAAGATAGTGGCCTGAAAGTTCTATTTTTTTCTCAAGACTGTCACCATTTTCCGAATTCATAGGTTTTTGCAGTGAAAACACAGTGTTTGTAAGTGGTAAAATTCACTCACAAACAATGTTCTAGAAAGTACATGCACCACGCATGGGCAGCTTAAGAATCATTTACATTTATTTTATAAATAAAATTAATTTTATACTGACCATCTGGCTCACCCTCTTTTTTGTTTTATTTATCTTTTAACAGGAATAAAGCAAACAGAAATGTAATAATATGCACACCTCCTGTATATATGGGACATACCCAGGAAAACTAAGTAACTCCCCCTCACTTTTTTTTAATATGGAAAAGATACATTGATTAATTAGTAGATTGTAATTTAAAGAAACTTCTGCCTGTAGTTGAGTTGAGGCTGGGAATATGCTTCGTCTCTCCCAATTCTTGAAGTCACAACAGGGCAGGATTGGCAAGGCAAGTAAAAACGCTTCTTATCTGTGAAATGATGGATCAGATTACTTGTCCTCTAAGTTTGGGACACCAGGTACCTGGTGGTGCCTCTTGTGACACAGAACACTAGCCACAGAATCAGCAGGAGGAAAAGGAGGTTGTGTAGAAAAATCAGGGGCATGTTGAGTTTGAGCTGTTTATGGGATATCTGGGTGGAGATAGTCTGGAGACCGTTAGATAAATGTGAGTCCCATGTGCCCAAAGTTTGAGATAGGAAAACCAGTATTGGACCCCTATGCATAAATAGTAAAACAACCTTGGGACAAGGACCTAAAGTGCAGGGGAGTGTGGAGATAGAACCCCCAGGAATGCCAGTGTTTACATGGTAGGGGGAGGAAGGAAACTCAGTTGAGGCAGAAGAAACTATCCCAAAAAAAAGAACTAGAATAGAATGATGCCACAAGCCAACGGAGGAGGTGGAAATGGTCGAGACAGCCTTCCGTGTCACAGAATCAACGAGAAAACTGCCCAGGGTCCACTGGACTGGGCAACGGGGTCATGTCATAGTAACCCAGTAGGGTAAGTACGGTAAAGGTCGGTAAATGTGGGCTTTGGACCAAAAGTCTCTTTGCTGGGGTCTTGGATCCGCCAGCTGTGTGCATGTGAACAAGCGACCTCACCTCCCTGAGCCTGCGTATCTTCACGTGCAAAGTGGAAAGTCTGCATTTATGTCTGACTTCCAAGGTAATCTGTGGAATGAATGAACCAACGCGTATAAAGATTCTATTACAGTGTGTGGCGCCGTGTTTATAGAGTAGATAGATGTGAATAAATGTTGGGTTTCACCTTCAAATCAAGGTCCCTACCCACATTAACATTTGAAACCTTGGAGCCAGTTTCAACTCATTCCCTTCATCTCATATGTCCAATCATCCACTTTTGTTTTATTTCTTTTAGTAACTTGCGTCACATCCTGTTGCCCCAGCCTCACGCCTGAATTACTTTGATAGGCCAGTAGGCGCCCCCCGGTGCGGGTGGCAGCCTCCCCTGGCCCCAGTGCCTCCCGCCCATCGCTCTCACTGACACCCATCAATCCTCACGGTCAGTAAGCGCCTCGCTACCCTCAGAGTGAGTATAAATCTTCAAAGCAGTTGCTGAATCCCCTCCCCCACACCCTGAACCCTTCTTTCAAAGCAACCCTCAGCTTCAGAACTGCTCTGAGTTACAGAGTGAAGTTAGAGTTTTTCCAGCCTCTCCTGTGAGTCACTGGCACAGACTCATCTGTGGCTCTGTACCTCTGTCCCTGCCATCTCCAGACCTGGAATGCCTTTTCCCCCATTTGTGATGATTTAATCCACCACTTGAGGTCCAGTTCAAACCACTGAAACCCGCAGATTTTTTTTTCTCTTACCAACTCTGGGAGCCTTTACCATCCGTGATGATGCTTTGTTCATTCAGTTCATTAAACTTTCTCATGAGTAGAGATTTTATTTCATAAAGACTATAAGCTCCCTGAGGGCTAAGACCATGTATCATACCTCTTTGCTCTCTTCCAGAAAGCTGAGAGTAGTCCTGGACACATTTCAAGTATTTGATAAATACTTATGAAAACTAAATGCAATGTTCAATCAGACAAAAGCAATTTAATAATTGTTTGTTGGTGCTAACTCACAAATACTGTTAGTAATAAATAAAACCTTTTTAAAATTAATAAACAGTGCAGGTGCATGGACTTAGTGCTAGAGGTACAATAAGAAAAGAATCTTTCTGATACAGAAGAGAAATGGAACTACTAAGTAGTAGCATGTGGATTCCAGAACAGGTATAATACAAAGAACCCTCAACGTGGGTCCAGGAACAAGGCTTTCCATCTAGACCAGTTCTCAACTGGTATACTGTGATCTATAGATACACTGCAAACCCTTGTTAGATGGGCTGCCACATTTTGATGGATGTATATCATTTACTTGTCCTATAGCTATAGGCATTTACTATGAGGTCTGTTAGAACTTTGAGCAGAGGTCAGAGATGTAAAGCAAAATGGGACTGCTGCGAGGTAGGGGCACCAGATAAAATTTAAAAGTAGGATTCCTGTCTAACAGAATGTGCAAGAATGATAGCCATGCAGAAGAGAAAGCACTGTTTGGGCTCAGGGCAGCTCTAGTGTGACGCAACACAATTTGCAAGAGGAATAGAGTGATCACTGTAGGAAGGCTGTTTTCTCATGGTTTTGTTTTTTTGCTCTTTTTCGTTTTTTTAATGGTGATTGCATTTTTTAAATTGGCAAGCCACTGAAGACTCTAGTATATAAAATGTGGCAGGAACATAAAAAAACAGAAAGGCTAAGTACCACAGCTATAGGAATGAGGCCAGGGAGGCAACACTTGGGGAAGTGGGGCAGGAATCCACTCCCAGCCAAACAGAAGAGGTTCAGTTAAGCCTCCCATAACCTGTAGTGCAGATTTTAAACTTGGACAAGTTATCTAAGCTCTGTGGCCCTCAACTTTCTCCTCTGCAAAGTACAGCTACTAATTCCCTCCTGGTAGTGTTATAGAAAATTAAGCAGGATAATAAAAGCACTTAGACTGTGTCCAGCATATTGCAAATGTCCTACGTGTTTGCATTACCACAATCTCGATTCTCCCTCTTCACTCCCACCCTCACTCTTGCCTTCTCCCTTCTCTCTCTCATAAAACAGGATGAACCGGGGTAGATTGCATGATCTCTAAGATCTCCTTGAGTTCAATGAGTTTTCATCCCATCAAATATAACCGACACACAGTCACAGCCTGGCTTAAAGGCTTGACATAGGAAGGAGGGGTAGCCCCACCTGGGCCACCACTTTGTGAGGGGCTGGGGGTTGCATGGCTGCCTTTTCATCAGGCACATTAGCTCACAGTCGGGTCGGAAAAGCCTTATGGAATCACTGGGCCTTCAGTCAGAGCGGGGCTCCCAGGTGATTCCCTGGGAGGTGCGATGTGATAACTCATCCTAGTAAAGTTGTGATCTTAGGAAATACAGACACTTTGCATAATTTAAGTAAGTAGGCCAAGGAGAACTTCAAAGAAGTAGTAAGACTGGACGGCATGGGGGTTGGTATTAATGAGAAGGGAGAGTGGGACCGCACTGAAGCATGAGTCAGAAACTGAGCAAATACAGGGTATAAAGCCTTACCTGGCTCTTGATGGGACTGACATCTCTTTGTAAAGCCTCCCATAAAGAAATAAACGGCAGGCTCAAAATCCTTGGTAGAGACCCATTTTTAACTTCAGGGGTAGACCTGAGGCTTCCTTCTCACCTTTCTTCCTCTCCTTTATATAAGCATGGGAGGCAGCCTGCGCCGCGCCTCCCGTCCCCTACCCCGGACGGCCCCTGCACGCCGCCCTCCTGGTGCGCTCCGGGCCTGCATCAGGGCAAGCCCGTCGCGGTCAGCCTCCGCACCCTGCGCTGTGTCGGCCCCAACCAGGACTTAGCGCGCACTGTCAGGGGCCTGAGGGAGCCCTGGTGCTCACACCCTGGCCCCGAGTCCTGCCTGGGGGTCCCCAGGGTTCTGGCCTTCCCTTGGGGAGCGACAGGATGGCAAAGTAGAGGGAGTCCGGGCCCCACTTAGATCTTAGCGCGTATGCATTTTATCCACTTTATAGAAATGATCTCACCTGAAAATGCATGAAGGTGAGAAGGAAAATGTGGTGAAAACCTTCAGGAGTTTAACTGTTGTATGTTAGAGAAGAAAGTGAGACCAAGAGAGTTTTAAAGGACTTGTTCCAAGTCATCTCATAAGTCAAGTGTCACAGCAGGGACTGGACTCTGATCTCCGAGGCGAACTCCTCCCGCTACAGACAGTGCCTTGTGCAGACGCCGGCTCCCTGTGCTGTCCCTCCCGCCGCCACGTGCTCCTGGGAACTCCCCGCTCTAGTCAGCTCCAGTGGACAGCACCCTAGCTCCCTCCACTAGAGACCCAAACAGAGGAATCCCAGCAGCTCTTTTAAGCCAATATGGGTGGTTTAGATGCAATTCTTAGGAGCCCTTTTTATCATCTAATTGTCTAATTGTCCAGATGGCTTTCTGCAGTGGACAGCGCTCACCTCATTCAGCTTCTATTCGATCATACCATCTATCCCTTGCATTTATAATCATCTCTGATGAGAATATGAGAGTTAAACTCATGCTGGCAAAGGGCCATAAACAAGAATCTAAAAACTAAGCGAGTTGCTGGCACAGAAGTACCCAGGCCCTCCAGAGCGGGTGAGCAAACAGTGGAGACACATGGCCACCAGGTTTTGCTTCACTCCTGCCCCAGCCTTCCCTATAGTGGCACAGCACGTGATGTCACAGATGTCTAAAGAGCAGCATTTACCCAAGGCCATCTCAATGTTTGTTCTAAGGAAAAGTGTTTTATGAATTAAAAAATCTGGGAAATAGTGAATACTCTCCCCGCTTAGAAATTCACCAGCAGCCTGGCCTATATGGACTCTGAGAAAGCCAGACTGTTCAATTTTGTTTATACCAAATTTCTTTGACCCCAGAACTACAGATTTGCATTATGCCTATGAAAACCCTGCTGCGGTGACACTCCACGGAGCACACCAGAAAGGACGTGACATAGGAGTGAGAGCAGCTTGTATCATGCAGATTTATCTGACTTGCCAAATGGACATTATCTGATCTTGGAAAAAAAAGTAGGGCTATCAGTGAAGCCTTCTCAAGGTGGCATTCAACCAGGCCTGCTTAGTGAACATGTACCACTCTCCACTCTCCCACAAAGCTTCCATTGTTAGAAATCAGAATGCAAAAAAAGAAAAGAAAGCATCCTAAATACTTTAAATGCTTTGCACTAAGTCTCATTTGCACACTTCCTATCTCTCCCCCACCCCTATGCTCTTCCCATAATATTACATGGTTGCATTTACCAAGTTTCTCAGTTGCCACATGCACTTAGCTTCTCCATGTTCTACAGCCACAGACTGTACCCACAGCCCCTAACCATGTGTCTTATAAAAATGCATCCTGGTCACCATGGAAACTGGATGAGAGGGTATAGATGAATCAGCAGGAAGGCATCCCCACAGATGGAAAAGACCATCCCAAGCCTGTGTCATGATGCATGGTGGGTCAGGGCACTCTTTTCTGATTGAAGGACAGCATTACTACGCCATGCAAGTTAAAGAAATGTTGAAAGAGATGACATAGGATGCTGATATAGAAGAAGACACCAAATTCTCGGTCCTAAATACCATAGCAAAATGGACTTTAGCGGGGGCAGGGCAGTCTACTTCCTGTCATGCATAATCTTTGATCTTTCCCTCTATTCTTCACCACTTCTTGCCTGATATTCCCTGAGTTCCATGGTACTGCTTTTGTACCATGAAATCGTGGGGAGACAAGGCACCTGTCGCTGACCAGTGGGTCTAGGGGCCAAGCAATACCCTCAGGGCTTTGCTTTCAAATCTTCAAAGACACCACATCGGTGCACACAGGCTTTTCTGAAGCCAGCTACCTTGAACAAATCACTTGACCTCTCTGGGCTATTTTGTCATATATGAAACAAAAATACCCATATGGATCTGTTTGGCAGGGCTAATACCTATACCGACATACCTGTCATACAGCTGTCTTTGACAGATTGAAAACTGGGAAAATACTAAATGTAAGTACTACAATTCTACTGACCTTTGCAGAAATAAGACCAAGTTAGCACAAAGAAATACACACAAGCCAGATCGGGGTGACTCATGTAAGCACATCAGTTTCAATGAGATGCAGGGGACCTTCTTTTGAAAAGATAAAGTACGACCTCAGGGTACGGCCTGAAACCGTCTCCCTATCACAAGATTTGTGGTGGTAAGTCTTAGCAGAGAAAAGAGTCTAAGAGACTGTACTTAGGAATACATGGTGATGAGTACAGGTGATAGACTGGAATAGACAACTAAGATGCGGTGAGTCTTCCCTCTGGACCTTTTCCTTTAGCGTTTGCTTCTACCAAGCTCTGGCAGGTCTGACAGTCTGACCCAGAATTTCCATCATAATTTATTCTTACTTTGTACACAAAGTGTGAAGACTTAAGGGTTAAATAGACGATGTCAGTGACTGTCATGAATTCAGTTCAGCATCTGTTTAATGAGGAATTATTACATGCTGTATTAGTTACTAAAGGAGGCACAAAAAAAGGATAATGTTCTTATTCAACAATTCTCTGACAAAAGTGATCCTCTGGGTACTTACAACACCCCAGGCACTCCCCGCAAGGGGCTAAAGTCTGGCAAGGAGAATTTCACAAGTTTACAACTACCAGACACGTTAGTATATTATAAGTGTTTTAAGAATGTTGAGACAAGGAAGAAGAAACCAGTTCTGAAGAATTAATCAGCTAAGGCTTCATGAAACATGATGATTTTTAAACAGTGCTTACGATATAAGCCGGATTTTAACTGACAGAGATCCAGAAGCAGGAAGACATGAGGTCCACTTTCAGGCGAATATCATGTATGAATAAAGAAGCGATGTCCCACGGGGTGGAGCACGGGTTGGCCCTCTCTCGGCTGAGGAGTCTGTCGTGGATTAGTGGAAATGAATGGGACATGGGGGAAGCTGAAGGTTTTTGAGCTGTGGATTGGAACGCAGACTCCAAGCCAAGAGGCCCTTGGAGATATTAAGGCACAAGGAAGCAGGAGAGAAATGATGAGTCAGAAAGGGAGGGAGGGACACTGAGTGACTTTCCCCTTAAACTTTTCTCACCCACCCTCTGAAATAAGCCCTCACCGTCAGTTCACTGAAATCATAAAATCCACCTGCCTCTTCTCGCTCTTCATCTTCCTGGATGCCCCATACAGAATTTACGAATGATTTTAATAACCTGTGTTTATGAAATGTTTAACATGTTTTGGGTAAAATTGTAACATTTCCAGAATATCTCGCCTGGCCTTAGTACATCTGCCTATCAATAGGCGTTCGGAGGTGGAAAGAAGTATGGCTTTAGAACATTTGCCTCATTCCTCAGCGGTGGAGAGAAGTTCATCTCCGTATCAATGGGTACTTACCTGGGCCAGGAGGGCTTATATCTGTACCTGAGACGTGAGGGGAGAGCCAGGTTTTGGCTTCTGCTGGAGCGGGAAAGAGAGAACCGGCCCCAGACTGCAGTTTGTGAGTAATAAATGGATTTTAGACTTTATTTCTCCCTTTGACTGATTTCGGTTTTTAGGGGTATTTTGCCCCGAGATTTCCTTTCCCCGGACTTACACATGTGTTAGGAGCTATGACTCGAACTTCACACTAGCTACACCCTTTTTTGGAAATTCTCTCTGGGACATTGTCTCCTCCAGTGTCTTCTGATAGCTCCCTGACTCCTACTTCCTAGTCTCCCTTACTGATTCTACTCTGTTTACACCATCAGAGACACTAAGTCAGAATGGCAGCTCTCTCACGTTATATCAGAACCTCGGTAGAGAGGATGGGGTGGGGGGCTTATTTAAACTGCCTGCACCATCCAAAGATTCTATGAAGGCATATCTTTCTGGTTTAGAACAATTGGTCTACCCTCTCATTTTTGACGAGTAGATTTGACTATTTTCTCTTCCCTCCTCCACCCCTCCCCTCTCCTACAGATCACCCTCCTCTCCTTCCCAACCCCTCTCTCACTGTTCTCATTGCCAAACTCCCAGTTTCAACTCTGCATAACAAATAGCACATTTTGCCTTGTTTCCTCCCTCCTTCCTCCTATCTTATCTATCATCTATTGATCTATCAATCCATCTATCAATCTATTTACCATCTTTCCATTATCTCTTCCCACCACTGTCCCTAATACAACACCCATTTTAATATATGTTCCATGCATTTTTTTCTTGCAGGGCCATGCATAGAGAAGGTGTGCAATAATTTGTCTTGCTTGAGCTCAATATGCTTATGTATTTACCAAATAGAAAGGCATGTACATTCCAACCCTTTAAAAAGACTATATAGAAATTAAACATGGTATTAAAGGCTATAAAAGTGTAAGTCTTTGGATGCTAAATTCTGAACTGAGTTCATTATATTCAAGTGTCCCACAGTGCTTAGATTTGGGGGAGCTTTCTGTCCAATACCACTTCTTGGATGTACATTGAACACTGGCTTGGGGAAGAAACAGAGAAAGAAGCATCACTGGTTTCATCTTTGGGTCATTATAAAGTGCCGGTGAAATTTAAGAGGAAGCCTGTAAGATCAGAATCCTATACGAGCACCCACAGCAGGCATCTAAATCCCTGCTAGCTCCGGTCATTAAACCTGGCAAAAAAATCCATGAACCTTGAGGACTGCCACTTATCACTGTATCCTCAGTCCTGCCCAATGGGATATTTCATAATCACTTGGTGAATGATGAGTAAATGAAAAACACTTTTTAAAAATAGCTAACAATTATTGAACGTCATGAGCTACATACTTTGTTGAAAGCTTAGTGTGTACTATTCCTTTAATCTCCATAACACTCTAGGAGGAATGTATTGTTATTGCTATTATTATTACCGGATTCTTTGCAGGTATGCATGACCCAGCTCTTGGGCAGAATCACTTGTAATCATTCATACCATTCACCAAAGGGAGTTTTGAAATGTGCATTATGTGCAACAAAAGGGTAAAACCTTAAAAAGGTTTTCTTTGCCAAGTAATGTATGCTCTAAATTAATTTCTTGCAATCACTGTTTATTAATATTTAATATATTTATATGAAGGATACCACTTCACAATTCCCTATACATTCAGCATTTAATAATGTAGAAACAGCTTATCTTCTTCAATTCACTGAGACTGGATTTGCAATAACTAGAATTGCTAAATGTATTTTTTAAAAATCAATAATAAATAAATGCATAAGCACTTCCCTCTGGAATGCTTTTGATGTTATTTACAAAATTAAAAAAGAGATGACAGGCCCACAAGGGACTTCATAACCATTTCATTACCACCTCCCTAATTGTATATGGTGGAACAGCGTAATCTGTTTACTGAAATTGAAATCTTTGGAACGGGTCCTCCCCACAGACATTAACAATAAGCATCCTGTACAATAACATAGTACTTAATGTAATATTAACATTATATGCAGCGGGCCTCAAGCACTCACGGATTTCCCCACTGGAATTGAACATTTTTAACACTGTGCTCAGCCTTGGTATCCAATTCCATATCTAATTTACAAACTGTAAAACACAATATTCACAGATTACAATAAATACAAAGAAGTTCTTAGGACATACCTGGTGGTGACAAGGATGAGAAAGACCACTTTTTAAAAAGTAGAAACAAAAGAAACGTCTACTTGAAAAATGCTAAGGTCCTTAAAAAGGTTCAGTGATGAAGAGAGCTGTTCTGTTTGGGCCAAGTGATACTAAAGTATCTTTTTCACATCAGGTGAAGATATTTATTGGTTAAAATCTAGCTGTACCACACTTCCACCCCCAGCTTCCCTTTCCTGAAGAGGTTACCAGACAGGGAAGAGAAAAGAGCTCTGGATGAGGAGTCGGGAGAGCTGGTTTTAGACCTGAATCTTCCAGAAGGATCCTGAGTGATTTTTGAGCACATTATTTAACTTCTCTCTTAAATTTCTCATCTTTAAATAAACAGGAGGAGCTAGACTGTCTTAAAGGTCCAGCTATAAAGTTCTACATTCTAGGACTAAGACCTCCATGTGTAATAACTAGCTTGCAAAGCCCACTCTGAGATTGTTTCTTTTCACCTTCCACTAGCACCCCTGGAATGTCTGGCTCCTTTCTCAGTAAGAGCAATTACAGTGGTGTTTGTCTCATGCTGTACAGTTTCCTAAAGCATTTTTATATATCATCCCAATTAATCTAAAGCAAAATACTGGACATCAACTATGTAGATATGATGAAGAGGACAGACAGGGCTCCAAGGGCAGAATCACATGACTGCAAAATAACTGCTGAATAATGGGGATGCCTCAGAAGTCAATGAACACCTGCCAGTTCTTCCATGATCATGCGGCTAACTGTGATCTGATAAGGGTCTGGTGTTAAGATGGCCTTTTGCAAAATGCATGTTTAGCTGTCCTACCATAATCCAGTAATCTTAGTCACAATATATATACCCCTCCTTTATTTATGTTATGTGCTATGCTAGGCCAGAAGCTGACAATCAGGATTTTACTTGGTGATTAAGAACAAGTATGGCCATTTCCTTAGGTTCGTTGTGTTCCTATCAAAGAAAATGTGCACTTGATAATGTATTTTTTAAAAAGTGTGTAATAGTCATTTAATATGAAAAATAATGTGACTACCAGATGCAGAATAGGTGTTGCATTTTAGATGCAGGGAGGGGAATTTGTTCAAGGAGGGGTACTCAGAGGCTTCAATTGTAGGCAGTTACAGTGTCAGCGTCAGAGGTTGGTAGGCTAGTGTTTTCCATATTGTTATGTACACATTTTATCTTCAATATATAAATTAAAATTTCATACTAACACTTAAATAATGAGCTAAACTTTAATATTCTCTCAAGCCTGTCTTCCTTTCAGAAAGCTTAGGAGACAAAGATTATGACCACCGAAGTATAATGCAAATTATGCAGTTGGATGTTTGTCCTTTATTTAATTAATTTTCTGATACACCAGGGAGTGGCCTCAAATTTAAAACATAACAGTCAACATGTAACCAGTTTCAGATAAATACTACAGAATACATTTCATTTTAATGTACCAGCAAAGTTTTTCAAAGATATTTGAAACTTCAGAGCTTACAGTTTGCAAGTTTAATTTTTTTCTAAATGGAAATTACACTCTTATAAAAAGGCCTTCAAAAAAAAATTGTTCTTTTATTCTCTTCTTTCTCTTCCCAAACATGAAAACCACTTTTGACCATTTTCACAGACCTGTGGAAAACAGAACATCTGGCTATAGCGAAACAGATCCTTAATTCTTTCCAAGTCACCCTCCTCACTCCCTTCCTCTCACAAAAAGCTGTTCTCACTATTAAAAATGAAAAAAAAATCTTTTGTACTGAACTCCTAAAATAAAATCAATAAATCCAAGAAAAATTTTGATTTGGAAGTATCATTCCTTTCCAAAATTGCTCAGTTCTCTTCAAACCCCCAAATACTGTCTCTCCCATCTGATCTTGCTTTTTCTGCTATGAGGTCCTTGTATTCCTCTCTCTGCCCTGCATTGGCCGGTCACCTAGGAGAGTCCCTGATGAACCTAATGACTTCATAAAAAAAGACCATTCAGGTATGGGCCTTTTCTTTTTTGGATTTGTGTGCTAGAGTCATTTTTTAAAACAGGTCTACCTCTGTTGCACAAATTCCAACTGTCCTACAACCTGGAAGCATGAATCAGAACATAGTATCAGTCTGGATGGGGCATATTGAACTGTTTTTCTATTTCTGTGCCTTGAGATCACTATAGAACCACAGCCAGCTGCTCCACTGTTCAGATCTCCCTAGCTTTGCAGCAAACAGAATAATTACCATGCCTGGAAGCAGGATGCCCCTCAGTACATCTATTACAGCTCTTCCCCATTGTCATCTTGATTTCTACTCCACCAGGAGGCCCCACCTACACCCACAGAACTTCCACCCAAAAGAAGGGCATGTATTCCCATTTTGCTCAGGGTCCATCAACACTTGGAAATGGCTCTACCCATGGTTGCAATTCTAATCCAATTAGTCTCAATAAGGTTTATTAATTACTATCAACATGCAAAGCAAAGCTCTTTAGAGGAGACATGACATAAGACTTGTCCTTACGATGGTACATTAATGAACACTGACATAATAATCATACACATTGAGCACATAACAGTAGTAGGTGCTGTTAGGTAGCACTCACTGTGCCAGGAACTAAGCAAAGACCTACATGCATCTTAGTGCGTTCAAGTCTTGAGAAACCTTTTGTGGCCATTATTATTCCAGGGCCAGATGAGCTTATATACCAAGGCCATAAAGCACTGTAAAAGCAAGATGTAAACCCAGGTCTACCTTCCTCCAAAGCCCACGCTCTAACCATAATCCTACATGCCTCGCACAGCAGCAGGGTCAGAAAGCAGAGAAATGGGGAGTTGGGGCAAGTAGGAAAATACGCTTTGTAAGTTGATTTTAAACAGCTTCACTGGGCTAACGGTTGAAATCTTTGGATAAAGAACCTGCAAATAATGTGTTATATTCCTTGTGTTCCCGAACAAACACTATTTCACAAAACCTAAATAATTTGTTTTTATTTTTTAAAGCCAATTATCAGCATGGAAGAGCTGGATTAATAAATAATGTTTATGTTTACTTACCACTTACACGCAAATATAATATGTGGCAAAGAATATTAAGTTTACTTTCGCTTATCCTCACTACCAGTGGCAAGGGTACCTATCTGGCCTGTGGCCTTCCCAGCAACCGGCTAAATGTATTTCAGTAAAATGCATGTCCAAATGTGGTCTCTTTGCCCCAAAGGCCAGTCATGGTACTGCGGTTTCCCACCAGGATGTCCAGGCACTGAACTACCAATTTTTACATTCTTGTTCTTTAGGAAAACAAACATCACACAGAGATGTAGGCAAAAAAACCTGAACGTGTAACACCACAATTTTATGGGGGCTGTTTAAATGTAAAGACCATGAGGTTAATCATTGTAACTGCTCCCCTCTTTTACTTACTTTTTAAGTTAATTGTTGCACACAGTGGTGGCATGAAGACTCACTGATTTCATTTCACTGATTTGCCCTGAAATAGAAATGCATCAGACACTTGCTGAAATCGAGAATCTCTACATACAAATTTAGATGTTTTGAAATGATTCTTAATTTTTCCACACTCTTGGCCCCAGTTTTTTTCCCCCAAAGGATGGGATGCCATCATATTGTAGCAAAATAAGAAAGGCCACCGTGTCAGGGAGCTGATTGGTGCAGGGAAGGTGCTAGGTGTGTCACATCAATCTCAGCTAGGCGTCACAAATAGATGCCATATTAGATCAAATACAGATCAATCTATTTTTTAAAGCAACAGAAAATGCCATCATGGGGGCTGAATGCTCAGGATTACTCTTCAACCCTGTAACCTTAATAATAATAATAATATATTTTATATATATATATATATGAAATCTTTTCTCCATCAACATTATATTGGCTGCTGGTTTTGACACTAAGTCTCTCCCAAACCACCTTTGTCCAATGCACATCACTGCAGAAGCCATTTCTTATTGGCTAAAAGCAGGTACACCTGCCAAAAGCCAGTGCTTATTTCTTTCCCAAGAGACCACACTTGAGTAAGCATAAGTGAGCGTAACTCTGGGTGTTTTCTTACCGAAAGTGACAGGCAGCCTGAGAACAGAAGATCTCCATTTCTTAACTCAGCACCCTGGATTTGGATGATTTAACTATATATAAAGGCAGTGCTAGGTTGATTTAAAAGATACATTTTATCAAGTTGTCAGCTTTCCAGGGCCAACTGTTTCAGAATCACTTATAAGTAAACTAGAAAATGATTTGGATTGTAGGAAATGTAAACCTTACTTTCCCAGAGTGTTGTAGCAAATAGCTGAAAAATAGACATAGAATCAGACTCTGAAATTAAAGTTTCCCGGGTGCGTCTCGCTGGAAGTGAGAGGCTGCATGGTCTAATGGATGCGAGGCAGGACGCCGAGCAGGGGCACCTAGGAACCGATTTCCACTTCGGCAGCAAATCACTGAGAGACCTTGGGTCCTCGGCCAGCCCAGCTGTGGACAGACTAGAGCTCTAGGGCTTACTTGGGGTTGGCGGCCCTGCCCACAGACATGGGAGCCTTCTTGGCACAGGGACAAGGGAGGAGAGGTTTGGGCCCCACAGAGAACTGCCACTCCATACTCCCTCACATTGCTCTCCAGCAGCCATGACGACAGGCAGGGCCTCTGGGGACAGAAGAGTTCTTGGGCCATTTCTAGCCCAGTGAAATTAACAATTGTCACGGTCAGTCCCTGATGACCAGCTAGGGGCCACTTATCCATCCACAAGCACAGAAGATACTATTGGCCCTTGGTTGACTTCCAGGGATTCTCTGAGGTGGATTAATCAGGTATTGACTGTTCAGGACTTGTTCTGAAAGGATGCTGAGCATCTCAATTACAGGAATAGTCTTGATACTTTCGGACTACAGATTTAGTCAGAGCTGTACCCAACTAAAACTCATTCTCTAATACACATGAGGGCACGTATGGGAGTACCCAGTGTGCACAGTGTCTCTGGGCCTGCAGGTCACTTCTGTGTCATGTGCCCTCCTGGCGACAGAGGAAGATAAGACACCCTGACTATTACCCTCATCACCAGTCACAGGTTCATAGGGGAGACACACTTATAGGAATCGCTGTCAGTGTGTGACAGGGAGTGTCCAGGCAGTAGGGCCTCTGCACCATCCTTTACGGCACTGCCCTGGGATTACAACCAGCAGGATGTGGTAGAGAGCCAGTTTCCTGTCTTTCAAGAGGATTTACAGCAGTTCCATTCTTTATTAACTCCTGACTTCAATCCTCTGCTCTACTTTGGGAACCACTGGCCTCGAAACCCTCTCTCCTAAACCCTCACAGTGTCTGTGCACAGTTAAGGGTGTGGGATTATCCATAACAGGCTTCACTGTCATGACATTCTGGTTTAAAGAATCAAATGAATCCTGCCATTTCAGAAGCTATAAATCTGCCTTATTTGACAGTTAAATGAAAAGAGAAGGTACAAGGAAAGGATCAGCCACTGTCTCCTTTTTTAAAAAAAGGGTCATAGATATCATGCTGCCACTGGATAGCAGATGGCACTTCATAGAAATCTCTGTACAACAAACTATGTGAAACTCAATTTCTCTACCTCAGAAGAGCCAAGAGCTACCTCAGCTCAACAGGGATTTGAACTTGTGGTCCCAAGGACTTCTGGTCTAAGGAAGCTGATGGTGAGATGACTAAGTCATCACCACCAGCTAATGGGCCCCCAGAGAGGAGACATGTGACCAGAATGATTTATTGATTAATGCTGACCTCTAAAACCACTTTAAGACAGGCACTGGAAACATAAAACCACTTTTACAGTGCAGTGGTTCAGATTGTTGTTACTCAGCTTTGCAAAATGCCATGTGGGGCTAGGATCAATCATAGCTAGACCTTGCAGCTTGCTGACCTCCATCAGGGAAAGAACCTTCTAGAAGAGGCAAAAAAAAAAACCCAAAGAAAAAACATAAAACCTGTGTTTAATAGCAAAGAAAGCAATGCCACTTCAGCATTGTATTTGAGACCATGAGACCTCTGGGGAGAGTTCCTCACTTCCCATAGGATGAAAGATTTCTATGCAAATAACGAGTAGGAAGAATCAATTTCACATAGCCCCCACGGAATAAGTTGTATTATCAGAAATAGCTTTTTTTTTCTGAATGAGGAATCTTCCCTCAATTCTATAAATTACCTCATATTTTTTTCTAAAGGTATTATGATGCGATTTTACTACAAAGCTCCCTGCAATTAAGTGTGTGGCTGGATGTAGACTCAACTCTCACGTGGGCTAATTAATGGAGGTTCCATAGTTATTAATACATGGCAAGCCCTCGTCTTTTCCAGAGGCATGATGGCTTGCTTGAAAGACAGAAACAGTAATGCACGGAACAGAGCAAATGTATCCATGGAATGCCAAGCCCAGAATGTCGCCGCCAGAGTCTGATTCCTCCTACAGTCCTCCTCTGCCTCCTCGTGGCTCCACTTCAACAATCCCCTCACTCTCTAGATCCTCAGCTTATCCCCTCATAGTGCTCTCTCCTCAGCAAATAAACAGACCTGAGTCTCTACTATCAAAAAACAAGCCCTCCCTCCTTCCTAAGTCATCCCACCCACTCTTCCCACTTTGCTCACAAAAGCCTTTTCAGTCTCCTCGTCATCTCTGGTCACTATTCAACTCCACCATTCAGAGTTACAATAACCACGTTGGTAGAGCACGAGTGTGGGGTCAGATGCACGACTGGAATGCCAAATCTGCATTTCCCCAGGGGCGTTAAAGTTGATGAGTTACTTCACCTCCTCCTCGTCTTCTTTTCTGTCAATGAACGGGATGACAACAGTATTTCCTAAGAGGTAATGATGTATCTGTAGAAGCACTCAAGAAGTGACACTGAACATCATCTTTGAAGTTAACACCATTCCTGGTGAGGATATCCAAGACCAATGTTAATCCAAGGAATGAAGCTGGGACAAGCAAATGATCATTACGCAGAGGTAACAAAATTGGAAGGAGGAACGTGTGACCCTGACCCCAGGAAGTCAGGGTGGAATGGGGGAAGCCAGAGATCAGAACTGAATCAAGAGGTGAACGAGCTTCTGAATCTAAGCGCCCTGGGCTTGGCCCCTGCTCCCATCCTCTCCATTCTTCAGGAGGTCCAATCTGACCTTGGAGCCAACTGTCTAAAGGAAGGTGCCCATTGGCAGAAGGGCTGACCACAGCCTAGTCAAGAAGGAAACTTCTTCCTGCTCTGTGCCAACCTTTCTGTCGATGAGCAGATGGACCTGAGCCGGTTGCAAAATGACTTTGTGTCCCTGAGAGAGCTTCTGCCAAGTTCATTGTACCATGAATGTGATCAAAAAGGATATGGTTGGGGGATACCTATGTATAAAACATCTAAAATATTTAAAAACTGCTCTTAGAGGATTGGTGGGTATGTGTGTGTGTGTGTGTATGTGTGTGTGTGTGTGTGTGATTTACTTCACAGAGTATAAGTGGGGCTCAGATTTCCCTCTCTTCTAGGGGTGGGTAAGGTGGTCATCCTGAAACAAATTATGGGGTAGAAATGAGGTGATAGTAGTCAAGCTATAGCTTCAGGTTATCAGGTTGTTCTCTGGGTAGAGAGTTTATTTCCCTCTATAATTTCCTCTCCAAATTCTCCCAAAACAGAGTCCTTTCCATTTCTTGCAACTGCTGTGTGAAGAGAGGACAGGAAAATAGATATGTAGAAACACAGGAGCATATTTTCAGTAGGAAGAGAAGGGGAAGAGACTGGAGAGAACGGAATGGAGTGGAGACACGTCTATGAGTCTGGGGCTCTACCATTCATTTCAAAGTATGTTTCCTAAAAACAATCTTTACAAATGAAAATGTGTTTCATTGTTCATTCTTCATCAGTTTACAAGCAACTTTAGCTCACACATAGGTTAAATTCGCATTTTTCCAGAATGCTTGTGTTCTATACACTCAGGTACAAACAGCCCACACACACCATCTCCTACAATTAAATACATACAAATGTATGCTGTTTTAGCAGTAGGATTTACTTGGTTATGCTCTATTTAGTTTTCCTGAAAATTTTATCAGACAAGAAAATATATACAACCTAAAATTATTTTTAATAATTTAAAAAGAAATGCATTCTCTTTGTAGAAAATTTGGAAAATATAAGTGAATGTAAAGAAGTTAATAAAACCTATCCATAATCCACCACTCAGATAAACCAATGTTTTAATATACATTCTTTTATGCATTTTTCCATGTGTATATATGCAAACATACATAGGAATATATGGAAATATATTTAGATAGGTAAAGCATTATTGTATCTAGTGTTTTGCAACTTCATTTTTTTCCACATAATGTATATTCTTTAAATATTCAAGCTGTTAAGTTCTTTATGAAAATATTTTAAATGATGTGAACTGATAATCTGGGACAAAGAAAACAGCCTGTTGAAAAGATCCTTGCCTGGGGATGGTCTGCTCTGCCACTAACATGATGTTGACCTTGGGCAAGTCATTGTACTTCTCTGGATCTGTTTCCCAAGCTTTGATTAGGAGTTATGAATAAAATAATTTCTATCAATCCACCACCACCACCTGCATGGAGGAATTCAAGACTTGAATTTCCAGCCCTCTGCAGTCCCTAGGGGAGCTTTGGGGTATGCTTCCTTTCCCAGGCTGGGTTACTTCTCTCTGGCCTCCTTTGAGTGAGGCACACTCCTTCTTTTCACCCTCTAAGTTGGAACCCCTGCTATCAAAGGTATATAACTTTGCAGTTTGGATCTTGTGCACTCATTACACTAACTTCATTTGATCTCTCCTGCTGTCACTGGGAAGACAAATGTAGCACATCATTCTCCAGATAACACCCCTCAATGGCCCATGATTGCTCTTATAAAGCCTTTCCATGAGTTGGGCCCCACCCCACCAGCCAGCCACATCCTGGCCTTTCTGCCCTCCTGCACCTTTCAGTTCCTAAAAGGCGTCAAGTCCTGAGGCCTGTGGGCCTTGACACCCACTGTCCCACCAGCCTGCTACAGCTACATTCACCACTCTCCCATTCCCACTTGTCCCTACCCTCCCAAAGTAGTTCATCCTTTTTTGCCTCCAGGGAAAGTTAATAATATCTATCCACCCTCCCTTAAGTTAAGTAGATTAAAATTTCTTGTGTTCTGCCTCCTATAACATCACTATGTGCATGGTTATTTAATAAAATATCTGTCTTCCTCTTTAGACTATAAGCTCCATGTAAGGAGAACTGTTTGGTTCATCGTATCTCTACTGCCTAGCCCAGTTCTGGCACAAAGTAGACACTCAATAAATATTTATTTGAAAAGTGAATGAATGAGGATGGGAAAAAAGAGGATGGAGTAGAAAGGTAGGGTAAAAACCTCTTCCCCACACACACACCAAGAATGCAACTACAGCAAAAATAACTAACCCAGAAAATGAAATGAAGACTTCGGAACAGACCACCTACACCTGAAGAAGAGAAGACCACACAGAGAAGGGTAAAGGGGCAGAGCCACAGCTTATTGGGATCCAAGCCCTTCCCCCATCCCAGCCCACAAGCAGGAGGGAGAAGAACAGAACAGGGAGGGGATAGGCCCCCAGGAACTCTGCACATCTGTCCCTGGAGACTCCCTCTGGGAACATCAGTCCACATTGCACTGGGCTTTGGTGATTAACAGGGCTGGACATTATGGAGAGATGGAGCACTCTGGGAGGCTGAGACTCCTGCCACTTGTAGAGGACAGGCACGCTCCACTGGTCTGGCTGACACCCAACAGAGGAAGCAGCATGAAAGATTTATTTACCAGCAGCTGGAAGGATGCCAGAAGGGCAAGGGTTGGATGGGGTTCTCTGCAGAAAAGAGAGGGCAGGTGGGTGATTCTTGTCCAGCCCCCTTCAGCCCAAGTGGTCAGATGCCTGTGGGAGCCAGCCCCAAGTGCTCTATCCCTCTCTCTGGTGGCTCAGCTCATAGGTGCTTCCCTGTGCACTTGACCCACCTTCCCAGACAGCCCAACAGAGACACCATCACTGCAGGGCAGGCAGAGCTTGGCCCTACCCACAATGATCCAGCACGAGCACCACATACATGGCTCTCAAAGGGCCTCTTCTGACAGACATCAGCCACTGGCTGCAGACAGGCAGAAAGGTGGCCTCACCCATAGCCCACCAACAACTGGGGCTCCACTATAAAGGAGAAGCAGGCAGTGGTGAGTAAAGAGTATTGAGTTTCTGGGCACCACAGGATGCCTTCTTCATAAGGCCATTACTCTCTAGACCAAGTGGCATAGTGGATCTATCTAATACAAGGGAAGAAACACAGGAAGTCACACAAAATGAGGAGGCAAAGGAATATATTCCAAAGAAAACTACAGGGTAAGACATCAGAAAGAGGGCTAAGTGAAACAGACACCACCAATTTTCTTGATAAAGATTTCAAAGTAACAGTCATAAATATGCTCACTGATATGTGGAAAAATATTGACGATCTCAGGGAGGACTTCAACAAAGAGAAGAGTTGAAAAGGAGTCACTTGGAGCTGAAAATACAGTAACTGAAATGAAAAATACAATGGACAGAATGCATAAGATGGTTGCAAGTAGAGGAGACAATCAATGAGATGGAAATTAGAGAACAGGAGCACAATGAAGCTGAGGAACAGAGAGAAAAAAGAATCACTAGAAATGGGAGGATGCTGAGAACGGTATGACAACTCCAAATGAAACAATATGCACATAATAGAGGTACCAGAAGGAGAAGCAGGAGACAAAGGGATAGAAAGTCTCTCTGAAGAAATAATTGTCAAAAACTTCCCCAATTTGGGGAAGGAAATAGACATCCAGGTCCTGGAAGGGGAGAGAGCCCCTAACAAAAGGAAACCCAGGAAGACAACACCAAGTCATATAATAATTGAAATGACAAAAATTAAGAATAAAGATATAGTATTGAAAGAAGCTAGAGCGAGGCAAAAAAGTACTTATAAGGGAAACCCCAGCAGGCTATCAGCAGACTTCTCAGCAGAAACTTTACAGGCCAGAAGAGAGTGCCATGAAATATTAAATGTATTGAAACAAAAGGAGCTTCAGCCAAGAATACTCTACACAGCGAGGTTATCACTCAGAACTGAAGGAGAGATTAAAAATTTCCCAGATAAATAAAAGTTAAAGAAATTCACCACCACTAAACCGATCTTACAGGATATATGAAAGGGACTTCTGTAGATGGAAATGTTTCTTAAGCCTAAATAGTTTTCACCAGTGAAAATAAAGGTCGTAGACCCACAATAAAGATAGTAGACTGATGACTTACCAAGCAAGAGTGAAGTTAAAACAGAAGTAGTAAAACCAACTCTACAAAAAAAAATCAGTCAAGGGATGCCCAGAAAGCAGATTATGACATACAATACATAAAGTGTGGAGGAGGAAGAAGAATAAAAAAGAAGTACTTTTGTGTTTGAAATAGAGCATCCATCAACTTAATATACACTATCATATAGTTAGGAAGCTATCCATGAACCTTACATTAACCACAAACCTAAAATATTTAATAGATACACAAAAATTAAAGAAATCCAATCCAACACCAAAGAAAATCATCAAACGACAAGAGTGCAAGAGAGGAAGAAAAGAACAGAGAAGAACTACAAAAACAACCAGAAAACAATTAACAAAATGCCAATACCTATCAATAACTACTTAAATGTGAGTGGACTAAATGCACCAATCAAAGGATAGGGTGGCAGAATGGATAAAAAAACAAGAACCGTCTATATGCTGCCTACAAGAGACTCATTTCAGACCCAAAGACATACACAGACTTAAAGCAAAGGAATGGAAAAATATATTTCATGCAACTAATAGTGAGAAAAAAGCAGGAGTTGCAGTACTTGTATTAGACAAAATAGACTTCCAAACTAAGAAAGTAACAGGAGAGATATAAGGATATTACATAAAGACAAAAGGATCAGTCCAACAAGAGGATATAACCATTATAAATATGCAACCAACATAGGAGCACCTAAATATGTAAAACAAATACTAACAGAACTAAAGGGAGAAATAGACTGCAGGTCACTCATATTAGGAGACTTTAACACCCTACTTAGATCAATGATAATCTATGCAGAAAATAAATAAGGAAACAGAGGCCCTGAACAACACATTAGATCAGATGGACTTAACAGATGCATACAGAACATCCACCCAAAAGAAGCAGGATACACATTTTTCTCAAGTGCACATGAAACATTGTCTAGGATAGATCACATACTAGGCCACAAAAAGGGCCTCAATAAATTCAAAAAGTCGAAACTGTATTAAGCATTTTTTCAGATTACAATGGTATGAAACTAGAAATCAAGAACATGAAGAAAATAAAAAAACCCCACAAACACATGGAGGCTAAACAACATGTTTCTAAGTAACCAATGGATCAGTGAACAAATCAAAGGAGACATCAAACAATACATAGAGACAAATTAAAACAAAATGAAAATTAAAATGCAACAGTTTAAAATATGTGGGATGCATCAAAAGAAGTCCTAAGACAGAAGCACATAGCAGTACAAGCCTACCTCAAGAAGAAAGAACAATCCTAAATAAACAGTCTCAACTCACAACTAAAGAAACTAGAAAAAGAACAAATGTAACCCAAAATTAGTAGTAGGAGGGATATAATAAATATCAGAAAATAAATAAATAAAATAGAGAAGAATAAAACAATAGAAAAAATAAATGAAATCAAGAGCTGGTTCTTTGAGAAGATAAACAAGATGGACAGCCTCCAGCCAGACTTATCAGGCAAAAAAGAGGACACAAATAAACAAAATCAGAAATGAAAAAGGAATATTTACAACTGACACCACAGAAATACAGAGAATTATTAGAGAATTCTATGAAAAATTATATACCAATAAATTGGACAACCTAGAAGAAATAGACAAATTCCTAGAAAAGTACAACCTTCCAACACTGACCCAGTAGGAATCAGAAAATCTGAACAGACCAATTACCAGTAACAAAATTGAATTGGTAATCAAAAAACTACTAACAAACAAAATTCCAGGACGAGATGGCTTCACAGCTGAATTCTATTAAATATTTAAAGAAGAGCTAATACCCATCCTCCTTAAAGTATTTCAAAAAGTAGAAGAGGAGGGAATACTTCCAAACTCATTCTATGAGGCTAGCATCACTCTAATACCAAAACCAGATGAAGACACTACAAAAAAAGGAAATTATAGACCAATATCCCTGATGAATATAGATGCAAAAATCCTCAACAAAATATTAGGAAACTTAATTAAAAAACACATCCAAAAGATCATCCATTGACCAAGTGGGATTTATTCCAGGGATGCAAAGATGGTACAATATTCATAAATCAATCAATGTGATACACCACATTTAAAAAAGGATGAAAACTATATGATCATCTCAATAGATGCTGAAAAGCATTTGACAAAATTTAACATCCATTCATGATAAAAACTCTCAAAAAAATGAGTATAGAGGGATAGAGGGAAGTACCTCAACATAATAAAGGCCGTATATGACAAACCCAAGCTAACATCATACTCAATTGAAAAAAGCTAAAAGATTTTCTTGTAAGATCAGGAACAAAACAAGGATGTCCACTCTTGTTACCTTTATTCAACATAGTCCTGGAAGTCCCAGACAAGGCAATCTATCAAGATAAAGAGATAAAAGGCATCCAAATTCATAAGGAAAAGGTAAAACTGTCACTATTTGCAGATGACATGATATATATGTAGAAAACCTTAAAGACTCTGCCAAAAAACTATTAGAAAAATGACTGGATTCAGCAAAGTTGCAGGACACAAAATTAATACATGGAAATCTGTTGCATTTCTACATACTAACAATGAACAAGCAGAAAGAAAAATCAGGAAAAGATTCCATCTACAATTATATCAAAAAGAATAAAATACCTAGGAATAAACCAAACCAAAGAGGTGAAAGACCTGTACTCTAAGAACTATAAGACACTCATGAGAGAAATAAAAAAGACACAAATAAATAGAAGACTATCCCATTCTCATGGATAGGAAGAATTAATATTGTCAAAATGGCCATCCTGCCCAAAGCAATTTACAGGTTCAATGCAATCCCTATCAAAATACCAATGGCATTTTTTAATGAATTAGAACAAATAATCCTAAAATTCCTATAGAACCACAAAAGACCCCAAATAGACAAAGCAATCTTGAGAAAGAGGAACAAAGCTGGGGGAATTACACTTCCTGACCTTAAGCTATACTATAAATCTCCAGTAATCAAAATAGTATGGCACCGGCACAAAATCAATGGAAAAGAACAGAGGGCCCAAAAACAAACCTTTGCATATATGGTCAATTTATATATGATAAAGGAGCCATGAATATACAATGGGGAAAAGACAGCCTCTTCAATAACTGGTGCTGGAAAACTGGATAGATACATGCAAGAGAATGAAACTGTATTACTGCCTAACTCCATACACAAAAGTAAACTTGAAATGAACTAATACCTAAATTTAAGACATGAAACCATAAAACTCTTAGAAGAAAACATAGACAAAATCTCTTGGACATAAGCGTGAACAATTTTTTCTGGACACATCTTATAAACAAGTGGAACTACATCAGACTAAATAGCTTCTGTGCAGCAAAGGACACAATCAGAAAAAAAGGCAACCTACAGTATAGGAGAATATATTCATAAATGATGTTTCCAATAAGGAGTTAGCATCCAAAATATAAGGGACTCATATACCTCAACACCAAAAAAATAAATAACCCAATTAAAAAATAGGCAGAGGACTTGAACAGACATTTTTCCAAAGAAGACATACAGATGGCCAACAGGCACACGAAAAGATGCTCCACATCGCTGATCATCAGGAAAATGCAAATTAAAACCACAATGCGATATCACCTCACACCAGTTAGAACGGCCACTATTCAACAGATAAGAGCTAACATGTGCTGGCAAGGATGTGGAGGAAAGGGAACCCTCCTACACTGTTGGTGGGAATGTAAATTGTTGCATCCACTGTGGAAAGCAGTATGGAGGTTCTTCAAAAAACTAAAAATGGAAATAACATATGACCCAGTAATTCCACTTCTAGGAACCTACCTGAAGAAAATAAAATCCCTGATTTGAAAAGATATATGCACCTCTATATTTATTGCTACATTATTTACAATAGCCAAGATATCAAAGCAAGCATAGATTCCATCAATAGATGAATGGATAAAGATGATATGATACATAAACACATTGGAATATTATTCAGCCATCAAAAAGAAAGAAATCCTGCCATTTGTGACTACATGAATGGACTATAGATGGATAAAGGTTATTATGCTAAGTGAAATAAGCCAGGTGGAGAAAGACAAATACCATACGATTTCACTGTAGAATTTAAAACAAAAGAAAACAAAATGAACAAAACAGCAGTAGTCTCATAGATGCTGAGAAGTTACTAGTGGTTACCACAGGGGAAGGTTTGGGGTGGGTGGGTGGGGAAAGTGAGGGGGATAAAGGAGCACAAAACTTCTCAATCATAATATAAGTTGGTCATGGGGATGGTAGTACAGCATAGAGAATATAGTCAATGATTCTGTAACATCTTCCTAGGTCGATAGACAGTAACTGCAGTAGTTGGGGTGAGGATTTAATAATGTGGGTAACTGGTGAACCACTGTGTTGTATACTTGAAACCAATATAAGATTATATATCAACTATACTTCAATAACAAAAAATGAATGACTTTTATTTTTACCTACTTATTCCTCCAAATATTTTAAATTGCATTTTGCCTTGATTTATCTCTGTTAAGGCAAGCTTTTCCACATCCTTTATGGATC
Organism: Phataginus tricuspis; assembly: GCA_029783875.1. Taxonomy (NCBI): domain Eukaryota; kingdom Metazoa; phylum Chordata; class Mammalia; order Pholidota; family Manidae; genus Phataginus; species Phataginus tricuspis. Next base: position 4,833,930 of record JAQQAC010012171.1, on the reverse strand, counting down.
CAGACAGAGAAAAGTAAATAAATTAAAACAAAGGCAGGGTGAGTTATGTTATTCTTCTTCTTTTTTAAAGAAAACACAAAAATAAAGTAAGAATTATCCACAATCGCATCCCTTTAAAAAAATATACAGCTGGGTGCCAGGTAATGGCTTTGCTACGAGGGCTCTTCCTCCTCTGCTTCCTCTACAAACTGACCAATGAGATCAAAATGCTCCAGACCCAATGGCCTAACCGGCAGCCAAAGTGGGAGAATCTTTTTGAGCTAAAAAGACATCTGAAAAAACTTCTCAAAGTCATTCCACTTTCATTAGGACCTGTTGAAACCATTGCCAGAAGGAAGCAGGAAGGTGGGAATCCAGGTACGCCCACTCTACACATTTGCAAATAGGCCCAGCAAACACACCAAGGTCATTTCTCACTGCTCAGGCAGGTTGTGCTTGACTGCTTATAATACATGACACATGCTGGCCAAAACTGTGTACGACGGCTCCCTCTCACATATATGTCATTCACTCCCCAATTCCAAGTATGATCTAAAATAGCCATATAATTATTCTCAGAGACTATTTTTATGTAAGCATAATACTTTGTCTCATTGTAGATTTCTGCGATGTTTTGTTTTGTTCAGTGCTATGTGCCCAGCATCTAGAATGGTGCTAGATACATATAACAATTCAATAAAAATATGTTTAACTAATAAATTATTTTAAAATTAAATGTATATTAAATAAATAAATGTAAATATGCTCTTGTAAATCTAAATATATTTATGTTTTTTCATGTTTTTAAATGTGTACAAAAGCATATGACATATGGGATGCTGTATACCCAATTGCTAACATTCCTTAGCTCATGGGGCTGAATTTGAGGAAAGGGGGTGGGGATGGCTATACGTTTTTATTCTATTCAAGGAGAAAGGGATGATCAAGTGGAGGACTTGAACTAAAAATGCAAAGTTCTTCCAGGGCCAGGACTAGATGACTCAATGTATTTCTGATACCAAGTTTTGTGATTCAATAAAAAACATCAGTAAGGAAACAAAATGAAGGGTATGTGAAGTTTCATGGGAAATTCAGTGTGTGAACTTTATTAAGTAATATTTTTATGTGTTTCTAAAAAGTAGTCCTTTTCTTTTTTTTATTAGTTACCAGAGAGAATTCTTTCTCTTCATTTAAGACAGACTTGTAGCTAAATGCAAAGGGACATCTACATGCTTGTAAACATTTCAGCAGCTCATTCCCCACCTCGTCTGCCCTACAGAAGGTATAAACACAACAGTACAAAATGACGGGTATGTTCTCTTCTCCTGCCTCATCATAGAAGGTTCTGAGGATGCTGATCAGACTGCTTGCTCCCCGCAAAGGCAGAGCTCAAGCTGCCAGCCACCAGGGCAGCCCTCACCGCCTCAGCTCATGTCACTTGCTTTTCCCAAGGGAGGATAAAGAGCTAAGGCAACTCTCAGCAGACATCTTGGGATTTTACTGATACTGTGAAATTTGGTGTGGTCTGACGTAATTTAATACTTTTCTTCTTTCATGGCATTCTCAAAGTGCCATCTGTAAGCCTGTTTTTTAGCAATACAGATATTTATTATGATTATTACTGATAATTCATGGTGAGGATGAGACAGAATTGGAGACCATAATATTTCATTCTTACTTACAGTATTAGGGTAAATGATTTCAGGGATAAACCTTAAGGATAGAACTCTGTAGTGCTAAAGATCTCTGGAATTATGCTTAAGACGTATAAAGGAGTTCAGAGAAGATGGCGGCATGAGCAGGGCGGCGGAAATCTCCTCCCCAAACCATATATATCTATGAAAATACAGCAAATAGAGAATTATTCCTAAAAGAGAGACCAGAATATACAGGACAGCGCACAGCCTGCATCTGCACCTGAGAGGACTGGGCAACCCGTGAGGCGGGTAAGACACGGAGCTGCGACCCGGCGGGACTGAGCCCTCCCCCACCCCAGCGCACCTGCGGGAGGAGAGGATTCAGAGCCGGGAGGGAGTGGAAGTACAGGCCCGCGAAATAATCAGCCCTGGTGATCTTTGCCAGGAGCGCTGACACACATCGCGCGGTGTAGCGGATATTGGAGAGGCAGAAGGTGCAGGTTTTGAGCTGGGAACGTGCCTGGGTCCTTGCAGCAGGGTCCCTGGGACAAAAGAAAAGTGCGTGTTTTTTTTTTTGGTGGTCTTAAAGAGGCAAGGGCCCAGTATCGGCCCAGCACACTCGGCCCAGCAGGCTGGGAGTCCTGAGGAATTTTGGACCCCTTGGCTGGTGACTGGGAAAAAGTCACTGAAACTTCACACAGAGAACAACAGCCTCCCATTCGTTCCCGCCCGGGCCACAGCTACAAAGGGCCCTACGGAGCTGCGCGGCCGCGTCTGTGGAATAGTGGAGCAACAGTGCCACCTACAGCATCCTTACAGAATCTACTCCCATCTTAAAGAGCCCAGCTGACATATGTGGCACCTACCAGTCACCACTTCTATCACCATGAAAAGACAGAGGAATATGGTACAGACAAAGCTCACCCAGACCCAGACAACACCAGAGAGGGAGCCTGAAGGGATGGAAATGCACAATCTTCCTGAAAAAGAATTCAGAATAAAAGTCATAACCATGCTGATGGATCTACAGAGAACTATGCAAGAACTGAGGGAGGAAGTGAAGGAAGTCAGGAAAGACAATGCAGAGATGAGACAAGCCATGGACGAGCTTAGCAGCAGACTGGATGAGACTGTTAATGGAAAAGAAACCAGAGAACAGGAATACAGAGCAGCTGAGGCAGAGAAAGATAAAAGGATCTCAAGGAATGAAAGAATATTAAGAGAACTGGGTGACCAATCTAAATGGAACAATATTTGCATTATAGGAGTACCAGAAGAAGAAGAGAGAGAAAAAGGGATAGAAAGTGTCTTTGAAGAAATAATTGCTGAAAACTTCCCCACGCTGGGGAAGGAAATAGTCTCGCAGTTCACGGAAGCCCACAGATCTCCCAACACAAGGGGCCCAAGGAAGTCAACACCAAGACACATAAAAATTAAAATGGCAAAGATCAAAGAAAAGGACAGAGTATTAAAGGCAGCTAGAGAGAGAAAAAAGATCACCTACAAAGGAAAAACCCATCAGACTATTATCAGACTTCCCAACAGAAACCTTACAGGCCAGAAGAGAATGGCATGATATATTTAATGTAATGAAACAGAAGGGCCTCGAACCAAGAATATTGTATCCAGCACGATTATCATTTAAATATGATGGGGGGATTAAAGAATTTCCAGACAAGTGAAAGCTGACAGAATTTGCCTCCCATAAACCACCACTACAGGATATCTTAAACGGACTGCTCTAGAGGGAAGCACCCCTAAGGCTAAAAAGAAGTCACCAGAGAAAATAAAATCATAGCAAAGAAAGCAGACCATCCAAATACTAACTAAAGGCAAAGAATAAAACACCTAGTATATAAAGAATGGAGGAGAAAAAATAAAAAGGGAGAGAAATAAAGAAACATCAGACTGTGTTTACAATAACTTAACAAGAAAGTTAAATTAGATTGTTAGGTAGTAAAGAAGCAACCCTTGAACCTTTGGTAACCACGAATCTAAAGCCACCAATGGAAATAAGTACATATCTATCAGTAGTCACCCTAAATGTAAATGGACTGAATGCACCAATCAAAAGACACAGAGTAATAGAATGGATAAAAAAGCAAGACCCATCTATATGCTGCCTACAAGAAACTCACCTCAAACCCAAAGATATACACAGACCAAAAGTGAAGGAATGGAAAAAGATATTTCATGGAAACAACAAGGAGAAAAAAGCAGGTGTTGCAGTACTTGTATCAGACAAAATAGACTTCAAAACGAAGAAAGCAGCAAGAGATAAAGAAGGACATTGCATAATGATAAAGGCGTCAATCCAACAAGAGGATATAATCATTGTAAATATATATGACCCCATACAGGAGCGCTGGCATATGTGAAACAAATACTAACACAATTAAAGGAGGAAATAGACAGCAGTGCATTCATTTTAGGTGACTTCAACACACCACTCACTCCAAAGGATAGATCAACCAGACAGAGAATAAGTAAAGACACAGAGACACTGAACAACACACTAGAACAGATGGACCTAACAGATATCTACAGAACTCTACACACAAAAGCAACAGGATACACATTCTTCTCAAGTGCACATGGAACATTTTCCAGAATAGACCACATAGTAGGCCACAAAAAGAACCTCAGTAAATTAAAAAATATTGAAATCCTACAAACCAACTTCTCAGATCACAAATGTATAAAACTAGAAATAAATTTTAGAAAGAAAACAAAAAGGCTCACAAATACATGGAGACTTAACAACATTCTCCTAATGAATCAATGGGTTAACGACCAAATCAAAACAGAGATCAAAGAATATATGGAGACTAACGACAACAACACAAAGCCACAAGTTCTGTGGGGTGCAGCAAAGGCAGTTCTAAGAGGAAAGTATATTGCAATCCAGGCCTATTTAAAGAAGGAAGAACATTCCCAAATGAATAGTCTAAAGACACAATTACTGAAATTGGAAAAAGAAGAACAAATGAGACCCAAAGTCACCAGAAGGAGGGACATAATAAAGATCAGAGAAGAAATAAATAAAATTGAGAAGAATAAAACAATAGAAAAAAATCAATGAAACCAAGAGTTGGTTCTTTGAAAAAATAAATAAAATAGATAAACCCTAGCCAGACTCATTAAGAGAAAAAGGGAATCTATACACATAAACAGAATCAGAAATGAGAAAGGAAAAATAAAGACAGACCCACAGAAACACAAAGAATTATAAGAGAATATTATGAGAATCTATACGCTAACAAGCTGGAAAACATAGAAGAAATGGACAACTTCATAGAAAAATACAACCTTCCAAAACTGACCAAGCAAGAAACAGAAAAACTAAACAGACTAATCACCAGCAATGAAATTGAAGCGGTAATCAAAAACTACCCAAGAACAAAACCCCTGGACCTGATGGATTCACCTCTTAATTCTACCAGACATATAGAGAAGAAATAACACCCATTCTCCTTAAAGTTTTCCAAAAAATAGAAGAGGAGGGAATACTTCCAAACTCATTCTATGAAGCCAGCATCACTCTAATACCAAAACCTGGCAAAGACCTCACCAAAAAATAAAAATTACAGACCAATATCCCTGATGAACGTAGATGCAAAAATACTCAACAAAATATTAGCAAACCGAATTCAAAAATACATCAAGAGGATCATACACCATGATCAAGTGGGATTCATTCCAGGGATGCAAGGATGGTACAACATTTGAAAATCCATCAACATCATCCACCACATCAACTAAAAGAACAACAAAAACCACATGATCATCTCCATAGATGCTGAAAAAGCATTTGACAAAATTCAGCATCCATTCATGATTAATACTCTCAACAAAATGGGTATAGACGGCAAGACCTCAACATCATAAAGGCCATATATGACAAATCCACAGCTAACATCATACTTAACAGCGAGAAGCTGAAAGCTTTTCATCTAAGATTGGGAACAAGACAGGGATGCCCACTCTCCCCACTGTTATTCAACATAGTACTGGAGGTCCTAGCCACGGCAATCAGACAAAACAAAGAAATACAAGGCATCCAGATGGGTAAAGAAGTCAAATTTTCACTATTTGCAGATGACATGATATTGTACATAAAAAACCTTAAAGATTCCACTCCAAACCTACTAGAACTAATATCTGAATTCAGCAAAGTTGCAGGATACAAAATTAACACACAGAAATCTGTTGCTTTCCTATACACTAACGATGAACTAACAGAAAGAGAAATCAGAAAAACAATTCCATTCACAATTGCATCAAAAAGAATAAAATACCTAGGAATAAACCTAATGAAGGAAGTGAAAGACCTATACCCTGAAAACTACAAGACACTCCTAAGAGAAATTAAAGAGGACACTAACAAATGGAAATTCATCCCATGCTTTTGGCTAGGTAGAATAAATATTGTCAAAATGGCTATACTACCTAAAGCTATCTACAGATTCAATGCAATCCCTATCAAAATACCAACAGCTTTCTTCTATGAACTGGAACAAATAATTCTAAAATTCATATGGAACCACAAAAGACCCCGAATAGCCAAAGCAATCCTGAGAAGGAGAAACAAAACGGGGAATTATGCTCCCTGACTTCAAGCTCTATTACAAAGCCACAGTAATCAAGACAATATGGTATTGGCACAAAAACAGACCCATAGACCAGTGGAACAGAATACAGAATCCAAACATTCACCCAAACATATACAGTCAATTAATAGTTGATAAAGGAGCCTTGGATATACAATGGGGAGATGACAGCCTCTTCAGCAGCTGGTGTTGGAAAAACTGGACAGCTACATGTAAGACAATGAAACTGGACTACTGTCTAACCCCATACACAAAAGTAAAATCAAAATAGATCAACGACCTGAATGTAAGTCATGAAACCATAAAACTCTTAGAAAAAAACATAAGCAAAATTTCTTGGACATAAACATGAGCGACTTCTTTATGAACATATCTCCCCAAGCAAGGGAAACAAAAGCAAAAATGAACAAGTGGGACTATATCAAACTGAAAAGCTTCTGTACAGCAAAGGACACTATCAGTAGAACAAAAAGACATCCTACAGTATGGGAGAATATATTCATAAATGATGTATCTGATAAGGGTTTGACATCCAAATTATACAAAGAGCTCACGCACCTCAACAAACTTAAAGTAAATAATCCAATTAAGAAATGGGCAGAGGACATGAATAGAGACTTCTCCAAAGAAGAAACTCAGATGGCCAATAGGCACATGAAAAGATGCTCTACATCACTAATATTCAGAGAAATGCAGACTAAAACCACAATGAGATATCACCTCACACCAGTGAGGATGGCCACCATCCAAAACACAAACAACAACAAATGTTGGCAAGGATGTGGAGAAAAGGGAACCCTCCTACACTGCTGGTGGGAATGCAAATTAGTTCAACCATTGTGGAAAGCAGTATGGAGGTTCCTCAAAAAACTCAAAATAGAAATACTATTTGACCCAGGAATCCCACTCCTAGGAATTTACCCTAAGAATGCAACAGCACAGTTTGAAAAAGACATATGCACCCCTATGTTTATTGCAGCACAATTTACAATAGCCAAGAAATGGAAGCAACCTAAGTGTCCATCAGTAGATGAATGGATAAAGAAGAGGCAGTACATATACACAATGGCATATTATTCAGCCATAAGAAGAAAACAAATCCTACCGTTTGCAACAACATGGATGGAGCTAGAGAGTATTATGCTCAGTGAAATAAGCCAAGCCGAAAAAGACAAGTATCAAATGATTTCACTCATATGTGGAGTATAAGAACAAAGAAAAAAACTGAAGGAACAAAACAGCACAGAACCCAAGAACAGACTAATAGTTACAAAGGGAAAGGGACTGGGGAGGATGGGTGGGAAGGGAGGGACAAGGGGGAAAAAGGGGCATTACGATTAGCAGATGTAATGTTGGGGGGGCACGGGGAGGGCTGTACAACTCAGAGAAGACAAGTAGTGATTCTATAGCCTCTCACTATGCTGATGGACAGTGACTGTAATGGGGTTGGTGGGGGGGACCTGATGAAGGGGGTAGTTTAATCACCTAATATTGCACATGTAATTATAGATTAATGATACCAAAATAAAGTATAAAAAAAAATTAACCCCAGTCACCACTGAAACACAATACAAAAATCAACTTAAAACAGGTCATGGACTTTCATGCAGAGCCTAAAAGTATGATGCTTCTAGAAGGAGACATAAAAGAAAATCTGTTTGGCCTTGGGCTAGGCAAAGTTTCCTTAGAGGCTTCACCGACACGGCCCACCACGACCCGACGGGTCGACTGGACTTGGCCAATATGACGGATCGCAAATGTATCGCATTCCAAGTGAGAAAAGCTAGTCTCAAAATGCTTCATGCGGAGATCTATGTATGGGACCTTCTGGAAAAGCAAAAACTCCGGGAACGGGAACCACATGGCACTGGCAGGGACTGGGGTGCAGGAGGGCTGACATGGGGAGGTGGGATGACGTTGGGGGGAGGGAAATACTTTCTGCCATGAAGTGGTGGTGGTTACACGATTGTATGTCTTTGTCAAAACTCAGGACTGCGCACCACAAAGGGTGAGCTTTTACTCAACTAATACTTCAGTTTAAAAATAAGGCCTGGTTTGGGGATAACACCCAGGACTGCCGGGGCTGTGGGGACACAGTACCCTTAGGAAAAGAAACGTGTCGGACTTGCATAGTTAAGAATTTGCATACTCTTTGACTCAGTAATTCAACTTCTGGGAATCTAGCCTACAGAAAAGGCACGCACACCTGCAGTAAGGGTGTCACTATGATGTTTATATTGACAAAACAGCCACCTGCATTGTCATCAACCTGGGAATGTTTCAATAAATTGCGATATATCCAAACGATAAACAAACAAACAAAAAGACATATAAAGAATATGATACAACTTTAGTAAAATGAGGCCACTGGTATCTTGAAGACTAAATAAATCACAGAACTTTAGGCTTGCTTCTCCCTGCTTTTCCTCATCCTACATCCCAACTGTAAGAAAGCTCCAGGTGTCTGAGTGTGAGTTGGGATTTGGGAAACTCTTGAAAACAGACTTAGCCCGTAGAAGCAGGGTAAATCCATTTCCCCCAACCCTTCCACCTGCTTCCTAAGACCTGAAATCCCAACCAGATTGCTTTATGAAGACTTCATCGCTCATTAAATTAAAAATATTCCTGTGAAAGGTGAGATTCTGCAGCAATGATCAGTTCAGCTTTCTTAGTGGAAGAAAGAGAACATGAGAATGAATAGGTGCACCTCATGGAAGAACACAGTCCCTGGACTTTGACCTAAGGTTCAGAGGCTCTGTTGTGGATTAGGTCAGCACACCTGGGGACCCAGGAAGCCCTCAGAATAACTCATGACTTTAAAACTGGCCGAAAGATACACATGCTCCAGAGCCCAGGGAAGGGGTAGGAGCTCCCTCCGGGGCCTAGGCAGGCCCACCCGGATGGCAGCATACTCCAGCTGGGCTTCTGACTTCTGTGCTGGGCCCTCCCACCCATCCCACAGATGCTTAAAATGGCTCTCCACTGCACTCAGGGTAAATTCCAAGCTCCTGAGCTAGGCTGAAACAATCTTTGAAGACGCTTCCAGTGCCTCCTCCATAGTAGGCAGAATAACAACACCTCAAAGGTGTGTACTTCCTAATTCCTGGAAGCAAAGAAGGTTCCTTACATGGCAAAAAAAGGGTCTTTGTAGATGTGCTGGGGTTAAGGATCTTGAGTTTGGGGAAACTATCCTGGATTACCTGGATGGGCCCTAAAGGAGGTCACAGTGTCCTTAAAGGGGCACAGGGGGAGATTTGACCACCCAGAGGAGGAGGAAATATGGTCCCCCAAGCAGAGATTAAAGCAATGTGGCAACAAGCCAGGGAATGCCAGCAGCTACTAAAGTGGGAAAAGGCAAGAAATGGATTCTCCCTGAAGCCCCAAAGGGAGCGCAGACCTGCCAACACCATGATTTCAGACTTGTGGTTTCTGGAACTGTGAGACAATACATTTCTGCTGTTTGTAAGCCACCTGGTTTGTAGTAGTTGTTTAGAGCAGGAAACCAACACACACTCCCTCTCCTTCCTCTCTGCCCCCCATCCCCACCCCATGTCTCGCCCTTCCACCTCCTCTGTGCCCAGCCATTCTGGGACGTTTTGCAGATGCCCAAACTAATAGTTTCATTTAGCCTCTGGCCCTTAGCATATGCTATTCCCTCTGCCAAGCAGTTCCTGTCAACTCAAAATCAGGAGGTGGAGGGATGCCAATATGGAAAGTAGAAATAAACTGATTCTTTTTGCCTAGATTGGTAAAAGAGTTCCAGGGTGAGGCTCTTACACATTTACAGGGCTCTGCAGTTTAGAGGGCTTTTCACTATCCCATTTGGTTATTACAACAGCCCTGAAGTATAGGGGAGGGTAAATAGTAATATCACCCTCTACATATAAGAAAACTGAGGCTCAGTGAGTAGGCCACATGGCAGCTGCTTAATGACAATATCGGGTTCCTGGCTCTGTCTGCAATGTCTTTTCTGGTCTGAATCTACTAGCATTGTTCAGTGTACCATAAACACAGGCATCTGACCTTCAACCCGAGTTCAAATACTCTAGCTTCTGGTCATTCTTGAGGTTTTCCTAGATATAGGACACCATGGAACACAAACTGGACCCAAGTATCTTTCCAGGAGGGACCGCCTGGATCAATCTGCAAATCAAAAAGTGACAACTTGCAGAGCAAGCCAGAAACTTGTGCCACATCCCTCCTGTACACCTCTCACTCCAATTTAGAAGCAGTGAATTTCAGAACCACTGTGCAATCTACCCTGACACAAAGAAACCCTTTCCACCTGCATCTGAAAGCACTCCTGCAAACCCCTTCCCTGCCTGAGACAGATATGAAAGGAGAAGGGGAATCTGGGTGCAAATGACAGTAGAACATCGTCCAGTGCACTAGGATCAGAATGACACCAAAAGCAGGGCCAATGTGGCTCTTAGTAATGTATAAAAAATAAGAAAGAACAGCAGTTAGCATTTATGGCAAAAGAGTAATGGTCCTCTCACAAATAACTCAGGTGGTGAGCACAAGAACAGAAGAAACACATATTTGAGCTTGTAGGATTAACAGAAAAACATCAGCATATCAGCCCTCAAATGATCCTCTAAACCTGGCTTCCCACACTGCTGCCTCTCTAGGGCACAGTCTGTTTCTCCTATTACATATGACGGAAGTTAGATAACTCATACACCCCTAATCTAGCCTAGCCTTTCCGCAGCCACTGTGGTATCAGGAAGATGGAAGAGCTTACTGAACAGGTCTTGCTACATAATTTGTGGTGCTCAGTACAAAATGAAAATGTTAAGCTCCTTGTTCAAAACTATTAAAAGTTTCAAGATGGTGCCAACATAGCATTAAACCAAGCTCAGGCCCTTCTATGCCTGGGGCCCTGTGTGAGTGCACAGGTCTCATGTCCATGAAGCAGACCCTGCAATGAATGGTAGCTCCCCCTCCAGGCAAGTGATAAATGATAGTTACAGGGCTGAAGCAAGAGGAGATGGGGAGGGGAGATTCTCACACTATGACTCCATGATATGCAAGAGAAAGTGGGGTTGTTCCAGTCAGACTATTGTAAATATGAAATTCTCCTAGTGATATATTTATTGTATAATAGACTCAACTATGGGCCAGGCATTTTGCCTGTAAACTTGTATCATGTTATTTAATTCTCACCACCACCCATGAATAAGTAATATTGCTCTGCTCCTTTTATACAGGAGGAAACTATGATTCATAGGGGTTAATTTTTCTAAGGTTTTGTCTAAATGTCTCATTACTACATTACATTTGACAACTGCCTAGAAAAGTACTACTACTTAAATTGATAACAAAATATCACAGACCCCCATTTCTGTAATACACATGAAGGCAACCATTTGCTTCTTAAAACAGACATTGCACTCATGTTCTTTGATCTCCATGTTGCATGACCATATCCTTTACATGACCATATGCTTGCAGACATCTCCTTGGGGTTTTATGGTGTTTCTCACAGGAAGTCCTTAGTTAAGGTGTCCTAAAAAGTTTAGGATTAAACAGAGGAGATCAACATACATACACTTAACTGAACCATATCCAGGAGTGTTAAATATAGAGTTATAACGAGACATGTGGAGTTGATGTAAGCTCAGAGATTAATTCTGATTGGGAAATCTGCATAGAATTCACAGAAGGGGTGATAGTTAAGCTGGGCATAAAATGACATAAGTTTTTAATGTTTGTTCTATATTTGTTATGTTTTTTAATGTTTATTTTTGTGATAATTATCTTGAAAATGTGAAAAATTATGTCTTTTCACTATAAAGTAATCTAAAAGCATACCACCTTAGAAGTAACAAAAATCCCACAACAATTCAACATTTTCTATGTTATTTTGCACTTGTGCATATTGATTAAAGATGGGGTTGTACAGTGAATATAGTTTTGAATCCTGCTCTTTCACTTAATATATCTGGGTCACTCAAATCACATTTTTTAATATCTTCAGAATATTCCACTTTATGGGAGTGCCATAATTTATTTGATATGTTCCTGGCTGCAGGTCTTTGAAGTTGGTTTCCGTTTAAATGATGCTATTAACAGTGTTGCAAGGAACACTTCTAGTCTTAATAACTGATCTGTGCCTCTAATTATTCACTTCTGGGATTCTTTGAAGAGGAATCATTGGGTCAAAGATTCTTTAGTCTTTTATTTGAAAGTGCATATTTTAAAAGCATATGAAATTGCTTTATTAAAACACATATTCCAATATGTATTAAACTTATTTGTACTCCAGCCACACTGAACTTCAGTTCTTGAATATGTTGATCCCTTTCTACCCAAGGACTTTGGCATATGCTGTTCTAGTCTCATTACCTGGAACATTCACATATCCTAGGATCTGTCTCAGAAGTATCTGCAACTGTTCTTTGATTTTACCTTTAATTATGAGGACAGTACCTTGCAATTGCAGTGTTTATATTATTATTATGCATTTTAGCATCTAGGAAGGCAAGTCCTACCCTTCTCTCCCTCTCGTTTATTTTTCAAATTTTTCTTGACAATTTTTTCTGTTCTTTTATATTTAGGTTTTGTCAAGCCAGCCAGATAGTCCCCTATCTGGAATTATATAAAAACTGTTGGTTAGGTTCAAGTAAGATAATTTTATTTTATAATATTTCCACCTAAGAATACACTATTCTAGGGTTATATGAAAACGGTTAATTAGGTTAAAGTAAGATCATTGTATTTTACAATATTTCTATCTAAGAATGCATGTACTTCTACTTTCAAATCTTCTTTTATATTGCTCAGTAAAATTGTGTGGTTTTCTTCATACAGGTGTCACACATTCTTTGATAATTCATAGTTGTAGTTGCCATTCTATCTTCTAACATGTCTGTTGTTGTTATATAGAAATGTCATTGGTCCTTATGTATTTATCCTGCATCCATTCACTTTGATGAACTTCCTTATTAATTCAGAACATTATTTAGTTGCCTCAGATTTCCTAGACGTGTCTAATCATATTGTCATCCTATAACCATAATTTTACCTCCCTTTCCTATAGTTATTCTTCCTACTTTCATGGTTTATTGTATTTGCCTGAGCTTTCAGACAATGCTAAATAACAATAGTGACAGTAAGGATTCATCTCTTGTCTCTGGTTTAAATGGAAATGCCTCCTCTGTCTCACCATGAAGTATGGTGCTCGCTCTTAACATATCCTTTATCAGGTTAAAGGAATATCCTCCTCTTCTTAGTGTTCCAAGAGATTTTTTGATCAGAAATAAGTATTTAATTTTATTGAATACCTTTTCTGCATCTACTGAGATTAACATTCTTAAAGTTAGTGGACTTACTGATTTGATGCATTATATTACTGCATTTGCTGATATTGAATTATCATTATAATCCTGGATTAGTACAGATAAGTGTTCTTTTAATGTGAAACTTTCTGATCTTTTATTTACATTTTCCCATGTGTATTTATATATTCAATTGGTCTCTTACTCCACGTGTGTGGGTTATTAGGGTAACTCCACAAAGCTTGGATTTTGGTCTGTTTTGTCACTACTGGGATCCCTCTGCCTAGACCAGTGCCTGGTACATAGTAAGTGTTTGACAAATATTTGTTAATAGAATATATTTGGTATTTTTTGAAGTTCTTAAGTCAATGTTCATAATTGTGTTCTTATAACATTGTCTATGTCATCAATTTTTCAAATTTCTTCTTTGTGTATTCATCAGAGGCTTGTGTTTTATTAGTTTCTTCAAGTTATGTGGGCTGGATTTCATTTCCCTTTCTATTTGTTTTTAGTTTTCTAATTTACTGAGTTTCCTTGTCTTCATTTCTGTCAGTCTATACATTTTCTTTTATTACTCTCTTATAACTTCGCAAGATTATTGCCTATTTTTTATTCTTTTACCAGGAAAGATTATGAAGCTATGAACTTGCCTTTGACTATATTCTTGCCTACATCCCATAAGTTGGTAGTTTGGTGCAATTGAATATCTGTGGAGCTTTTTGAAAAGTCAGGACTCACCCAGGACCTATCAAATCAGCATCTCTGAAACAGGGCCCAGGTGTCTGTCTTTTTTGAGAGCCCCATGGGTGATTTACAGCCAGAGTTGAGATATGTAGCTCTATTATGCCTGGAGCTCACACAGGGTCTGGGGTGGGTAAGAGGAATGGCTAGTGACTCAGAGATGGCAGATGGCTTTAAGCACTGTGTGAAAGGGTTTGGACTTTGTGCCATGGACAGATACAAAGGATCTTCAAAACTGTGTAGCAGGGTTTAATTTTAGCTTAGATTAATTCTTTAGGATAATGGTGGAATTCCAATGTGAGAAAGAGAAGGAAGAAGGAGGAAGAGGAAGTGTCACTGGCATCATCTCTCATCGCCATATTGTCATCATCATCTGTGGCCTTTATCTCGGTTCTCAAACTGTGGTCCAGGACCAATAGCATCCGTATTGCCTGGGAAAGTTAAAGTGTAGGTTTCTTGGGCCTCATTCCAGATCCACTAAATCAGGGACCCTGAGGGTGAGGCTCAGCCATTGGCATTTTTAAAAGCCTTTGAGATGATTGTCATGCATGCTAAAGAGCCACTCCCTTAGAGTTATTCATTATTCAGCAATAAAAGAAAGGGTATTCTATCTATCCACAGAAACATAGGAAAAAGTTCATTTGTTCATTCCAGAAATATCTATTATCTGCTGTGTTTTAGCCCTTTCGAGCTGCCATGTAGTGCTTACACAGGTTGGACATTGTCTATGCAGTCACTGTAGCACCCCCAGAATTGTGCAGTGCACGGCATAGACTACCAAACCACAGGCTATTTGTCTCCCACTTTGTATCAGAGTGAGATTATGGAGAACAAGACAATGTTATTGTACTCGTGGAGTATATATTCTACTAGGGGAGACACATTCAATTGGTAAACAAAGGCATTCAGATAAATATAAACTCTGCAAGTGCTTTGAAGGAACTACATAGGCTGTGTATTAGAGAAAAGAATTTCATATTCAAATCCTTGAGTATATTTACTGATGCACACACAATCATTTTGAAACATAGTAAGGCAACAGATCCTCCTTTCAAACATACCCCACCTCTTGACTTCACTGCAAAGATGTGGCATGGCCATAGCTCTAGTCCCTCATACACATTTCAGGAATAACAGCAATTGATGTGGGCACTCCAAACCCAAGCCACACACACAGAAGATGACTTTCTATGACAGGGGCATTCTCTTTTTAGTCATACTTGTGCTTGTGGCAGATGGAGCCCCAGGGACAGCTGACCTTAATGCTCAGAGGTACCAGGAGGAAGGGTATGGCCCAGCTATCCTAGCCACAGTCGTTTGAAATATTATTTGAATGCAAATGATGGAAAATACTTCCAGAATTGATATTTGACAAGCATATCCCTTGCAACAACTCTGACACCAAATGAGATGGTGTATTTCTTCCCTTCATAAATGTATAACCATAACAATATTATACCCAGAAGTAATAGTCATATAACTCCATTTGGGTACCCAGACTCAATTCCAATGTGTGTAAATATGTGGGAGGGGTCTTCCAACATATACTTATACCAAGCAATTCGCAAACACCAGCAGGGTGTTGGAGAACTAGACTCAATTCTGATGGTATCTGCCCAGAGACAGCACAAGATTCCCAGGTTAAGGGCTCTGTCCTACAAGACTTCCCTCCACCCCCAACTCCAGATGCTGGTTGCAAGCCCCAGGCAGTTCCCTGTGCTTCCGACCTGCTGGATACAGATTGGCAGTTCCCACAACCTCTCGTTTAGGTTTAATTTGCTAGAGAGGCTCAGAGAACTCAGGAAAACACTGCGTTTACCAGTCTAATAAAGGATACAAGTGAACAGCCAGATGAAGAGAGACATAGGGCAAGGTCCCAAATAAAGGATCTTCTCTCCTCGTGGAGCTTGGGGCCTGGCTTGGTGGCACATGGAGGCATTATGGCTCCCCAAGCATAAAATGTCTCTCTGAACAAGAAGCAGGATCTAACTGAGCACAGCAGGCAAAACAGAGCAGGCAAAGCAGAGCAGAGAGAGCAGACCTCTTCTCATGGGTTTTTGCGAGGGCTTTATTACACAGCCATGATTGACCACATTACTGGCCATTGGCTGATCCAACCTCCAGCCCCCACCCTTGGGAGGGGGTCCCAAAGTCTATCGTTAATAGGACAAAACACCCATTTCACCTTTAAGACTCTGCAGTGATTACAGGAACTGTGGATGAAGACCAAATATACCTGGGAAGTATATATTTGGTCCTAAGAATGACCAAATATGTATTTCTTACAAGACATTGTATCACATTCCTGTTGATAGGCAGAGATATGGGATATGATAGAATGTGATGTTTTATAAATTGGGTTGACATGTTTCATTGTCCACAGAAATCTGTGGGACTTCTGCCAAAGAAGTAATCTCACACACCATTGAGAAGATGTTTCTTGAGCATAACATCATATTGGCACTTTAAATGAGCTACTTTTATCTCCTTTACTTCCCTCCTCCGTGCCACCAACGGAAAAAAGGTCGAGATCCTGAAAGTGTGCTCCAGAGTGAAGTACACGGACAAGAGGAAACAAAAAGCATGTTCTAAGTAGGTGGGACAAGAAAATCCTCACTTCTCTCTCTCCTGCCCCATAAACACAATCTAAAGGCTTCAGGCTCCTTTTGCCCTGAACTCCATTTTTGTCAGATCGATGACAAGTCACGTTAACAGCGGTGTTTAATTCTATCAATACGTGACCAATTGTGTTAGATTGTCTGGCCATCGATTTCACTTAGTGCTACAGTTGAGTCTGAAAGGAACCGCTTTTCCCCACTCCCTCACACAGGGACAGATGCTGAGTGCTGACTTTATCTGGCTCCTACACACCGACTCCACTTTAAGAACGGTCAGCTCACATACCAAAGCCCAACTACAAGATAATGATCATTACTCCTAAAAATCACAGGTCATCACGTGCCCCCTTATTTAGCACGGAAAGAGAGCATGAACAAAGTGAACAGAGGGGAGAGATAAGAAATCAAGAGGAATCAGAATTAAGCAACTGAAAAAAAAATCAGTATCCTGGTTGTTCACAAAAAATAGAGCTATGAACAACTGAATTCATACGGTTAGATTTTGGCACTCCTGTTACTTTAGACTTACAGACGGTTTTCCAGCCAAATCTCTTTTGATCTGGGGGTATAGCTATTCTTCACTGCTTCCACTGATCCTCTCTGTCACGCATTCACACATGAGATCTCTCCTTTATTTCCCGAGTGGCTGCAACTCACAAGGACTGAAGCCTCCCACTCCAGACAGCTGAAGGAGTGTCTCCACAATTTAGGTGAAAGAGCAGGAGATAAAGCAAAATAAAGTTAGCGATTCCCTAAAATGCCAACCCACAATCTCCTGAGCTAGCACATTTCTCAAAATGGGCTAATTATGACCCTTAAAACACCCATTCCACAACCAGGATATGGACAATGAGGTCCCCAGTCATTCAGGGTGACTTAGATTTAGTGTCTGTGCTCCTCTGACCTAACAGAGTCACGGTCAAGGGCTCTTTTTAAAAGCTGGCGGCCTTGGGCACCTTAGGTGGTCAGAAAGAACACTGGCTCCCCTGAAACGCAGCGAGGGCCCGGTAGCGTCAAGCCACCGCCAAAGTCCCCAGCCCGCGCGCGATGTTACAGCACTCAGCTTATCAATTTACTTGCAAATGGCTCCCTGAAGTATTAACCCAGGTTAATTATTCGTCAAATATGATTATGCAATGGTAATGTAAAAAATCGGAAATGCGGGATGGAATTTTTCACTCCAGCGGTTTGGCAATTGTGGCAGCTGGTGGAGGAGCTGGAGTAATTACCGGGCCATTCCAGCCGGTAGATCAGCAGTCTGGTTCAGGAGGGAAGGGGGAAAAAAAGCAATAAAGAACTAGAGGAGCGGGACGATGAGTCGTGCCAATCGACGTGGGGAAAATTTCACAGTTGCTCGTGGTGATAAATGAGAGACGGTGGCTCTACTTCTAATCAATACATGTAAATGCTACTCATTACAGCCTTTACACACACTTCTCAATTAGCCTTTCCTCCCACTGGTAACAGGGAGTCATGCTTTCTGGACTGTGAAAGTGGTTCAGTACTGGGTTCACCTGCATCTGGGAACCACAGCGACAAGGCTCGCAGCGCGCTGGGCAGCAGGTGGGAGCACAGAAAGTCCAAATTCCTCCCGAAGCCAGAAGTGAAATCCCAAGTGTGCCCTTTTAATTAAACAATGTCTTCGAAGACACTACTTGCTCGTTTTGGGTGACTGTCAATCCTGCCGGAGCCCTACTTAGCATCTAAAAATTCAGAAACATTTTAGGATATGGTCCAACTGGATTATTTTTTAAACATACTTTCTTCCTCTTCAAAGACAATCTTTTTGTCATTATTGCGAGTAATAAATGCCATTGTGATTAAGTGCCTTTTCCACATATATTTGCGTGACTGTTTTCTGCCAAACAATTTGTGAAGGATTCTCTCATTTATTGTATGTAGTTTCATTTTACTTTTGTGTAGGGAGATAAGGAAACACTTTAAATTGGAAAATTTCAAGCCAAAGCATGCTGAGCTCAGCATGTCAGTTGTACCTATATAACTTCTCTTAAGTGAATATTTTGCTATGATGCATGTCAACAGTCAAATAGGATTGTTTATGTATGTCTAAATTGGGTATCTTATTTTTTAAAGAGTAGAATTCTTAAGGAAAAATGCTAGTCTCTCATTCTATACATGCAGTGGTTCCCCACCTTTCAGGAGGAGGGGAGTTATTTCAATCTGATTACCTTATTGTTTTCTCTGATATGAAATATAACTTTTACCAGTTAATAAAGAAGATCATACAGAATGGAAAAGCCGTTAAAACACACACATGCACCTTTCTGCAGCTTTTAAAAAAATGATAGTTACTTGAGTCTATGCTGTGAAAATGTTAAACAATGCTAAAGTTTGAATTGTTACCTGATGAAAAAAAAGTGCCTCAAATTCTGTTAAAAATAACAGGTAAGGAAACAGAAGTTTGACTATTTATCTATCAGACACATGAAAACATTTTGCTACTGGTTTGAGCAATGATATTACAATTGAAAAACAGCCATTAGGGTTAAATGTCAAAGATGGTCGTTACTTCGCAAATCATATGCTCTGGTATCTACTGTCAGTTTATAGTAACTGTCAGTTACAATGTGAAGGGAACTGGGGAGGAGAATCATTTGTAGTTCTAAAGGTTTTCCTAAAGAATATTTTGTATTTAAGTCAGTTAAGGTGGAATTTCCTCTCACTGGTACTTATGGAACATCTGCTGTATGCTAAGCATCTTCTGGCCAATCAGAAGTCAAAGGTGTGCAAGATAGGCTCAGTTTCTGCTCTCAGAGACCTGGGGTCCTAACTGACTTCTTTGGTGTTACTAAATCTGGAGATGACCATGGAGAAAGGTATTCTCCCCCAGAAACCACAGATCATGGCCAGGTATAATATAAAAACCATTTTTGCGATCACACTAAGAAATGAGCCATTACCAAGATAGAGAGTCTCTGGTCTGAATCCCCTGCTGGCTTTTTCTTCAGTCTGAACTCCTAAGGAACATTCGTGTCTTGCGGATAAGTTTCTTTTCTTGAGGATATTCCAAAAGCAATATCCACTCTTATCCTGATCCTGGATTTCATCCTAACTGCATTTAGAGAGTCTTTTACTAAACAAGGATGCTGGCAAGAGATTTGTTCTTAGAGTCCAATATAGTCCCACTGAATTTCAGTTGAATTCCTTTTCAGGGGAAAGTGTGCGTCCTTCCCTCTGCAGAAAACTTAAATCAGAGAGCAGGAATAACTTATGATTCTAATAGGAGATAAGAAATGGCTTATATCTGGTTGCCAGGCTGCCTGAGAACACATGGTGATCATAGATCCAAGCAACTGGATACACTGAATAAGAATAAAATACCACCAATTTCATCCTGTGCACATTCATCACTGACGATAACCAGAATTTTGTGTAAGGACTGACACAGACTAGAATTCTACATTCACTCATCAAAAAGTCCAAAAATACAGCCCATGCAGGAATGTCTCCTATTAATAATAAGCAAATTAAGACACACATCTACTGTGACCCATTTATATGTAAAAATCCACATGTCCCAATTTTTGCTGATGTTCAGATTAACTGCCTAATATCTGCACCAGCTCTAACATGCAATTTATGTCTAGGGTTCAGCTCTTCTATATTTGGGAGGTAGATCTCACCATTAGTTGCAAATTTACTAACAGCGTTGTTTGAGTAGGATACAGAAATATCATTTTTCCTCATGTTTGAATTTAATCTTGGAGAGATGATATGCTTAAAAGGGAAATGTATAGATCAGCAGCACAAAGAATTAAAATATAAATGCATAGACATATACATAATGATACTAGACTGTCTAATCTCCATGGACAATCCAGATAGATCTTGTTGTGCCTTGTTCGAAATTTTAAATTATAGCCAAAGTCCTGATAGTGGCCTACAGGACCATATGACATTTACCTTCCTGCCTCAGGGCCTTTGCAGCTGCTCCCTGGAACAATCTTTCTCCAGATATCCATAGGACTCAATGTATTCTTTCACTGAGGTCTCGGTTCAAATATCCCCTGATCAGGCACCTTTGGAGCCCCCTCCAATCTAGCATGGCACCCCCATCACTCTTTAACTCTTTACCCTGCTTTATTATTTTTTCATAGCCCTTGTCTCCATCTGATGGGTTCCATATTCATTTGCCTTTCCCTCTTCCTATGTTCCCCATGGGAATGTCAGCTCCATGAGAGAAGACACCTTGTTTGTCTTTTTTATATTCTACACACTGTCCCCTTTTCTTACATGATATGTGCTTTGCATTCTATGCATGCCTACCACATGATAGGCCCTGAATATTGGTTGAATGAATAAACAAATGATTGAATGTTGCTTGCCTAAGGCAGGATACTATCAAGATGCCTGCTAATGTCTGAATGTGTGTGTCCCCCCAAGATTTATATGTTGAAATCCTAATGCTCAATGAGATGGTATTAGGAGACAGGGCATTAGAGGGGAGGTGTTTAGGTCATGAGGGTGGAGTCTTAACTAAGGAGTTAATGTTCTTATGAAAGAGACCTCACAGAGATGCCTCACCCCTTCCACCATGTGAGACTAGAGTGAAAACTTATCAGTGTGCAACCTGGAAGAGGCCTTCACCAGAATCTAACTATACTGGCACTCTGATCTTGAACTTCCACGAATTGTGAGAAAGAAATGTCTCTTGCTTTTTGTAAGCCACCCCATCTTTGGTATTTTGTTATAGCAGCCTGAACAGACTAAGACAATCCCTCTTTGTTATTTCTCAAACAGCCACATTTGGGTAAGGAAGCAGGGCTTCTTATGAGTTACTTCATCTGTTTAAAGTGATGCTATTACAGCAACCAGGAGCCACATGTAATTACTGAGCAGTTAAAATGTGCCATGTCTAAATGAAATGTGCTGTAAGTATGAGCTACATCCTGGATTTCAAACACAAAATACAAAAAAGGAAAATGTAAAAAATCTCAATAACTTAAATTTTATCTCATAATTTTAATTTGCATTAAAATGGCAGTATTTTTATAGATTAGATTAAATAACGTATCTTACTAAAATTTATTTCATTTGTTTTTTTTTTACTTTTTAAATGTGGTTACCAGAAAATTCTTAAAGTTACATCTGTGGCTCACATTTAATTTCTTCTGGACAGGGCAGGGAAAGCATATCTAAAACATACTTCACCTGCCTTTTAATCACTCATCTATTTCTTTAGCTCCCTTAATCTAAGTCACCCAACCTACACTCAAAATCAATAAGCACCTTGCAGATAAGTATATGTTGGTACAGATAGTAATTTTCTATGTGTATCTCTATGTACATTTAAGAAAAACAATACACACAATTGGTTTCAGCTTTCTTATATGCAACTTTGGAGAGTCTGAGCTTTGAGGGGAATAGGAACGGATCACCAAGATACTGAGGGTTTGGGCCACCTTGGAGCTGTTGGATGAGACCTGCTGAAGAAAAGCTTAGGGCAGATTTGATGACTTTCATTTCTAAATAAAGATGGAGCATGGCAGAAACCCATCAACCATGTCATAGTTCATGCAGACATTTCTAGAAGAAAAAGAAACTCACAACACATACTTAACTGGCATGGACTGACTCCATACCCTGCTGAACAACCGAGTACCGGTGGCCAAATATGACAGTAGCATACATCAAAGAGCACCAGGGAGGCTTGCATCCATTTCCTGGTCCACATCTTACACTTGCCATCACCATCTCATAGCTGGACCTTCCTTGGAAGTTTTCCTGCCTTCTGAGTGGTGAATTTTAACCAAACAAAAGATTTTCAGTTTGTGAATCCTGAGGAATCCATGCCTTCCCTCCACTTTCCTTTTCTTTTTCCTGAGCCCTTTGGATATGACGTGGTTTGCACACATGCCCACATTACTTTACATCTTACACCTTAGCCAAGGCCGAATTCAGCGTACATGGCGAAGAGGTTTATTAGGTCCAGTGGTCAGATAAAGATGTGTGTCCCTGGTATCTGGTGTAAAAGCCGATAATGAACCACACTGAAATGGAAGCTGTCACTTTGCATTGCATCACAGCAACCTGAACAATGTACAGAAATTAAAAGCTCCCACTGGCAATGGATCCCATTTCAGTCATTAGCTGCGTGGGAGGGTCGGGCACCATTCGGGAGACTGGGACCTGTGGGAGCCTTTGGTCCTCGGGGGATTTGGCACTAATGCTGCTTCGTGCCCCACTTCTTTTTAATACGCACCAAGTATAAATGAATTGCTGTTCTTTGTTTTTATTATTATTTAGGTCCAGCTACTGTGGATGGAGAAAAGAAAAGGCAAGATAAGGGAAGTGAGAAAGATAATGCATTAATCTAGTAATGAATACAGCCAAACAAATTTCCTCACGAATGTATATTTGTGTGTTCATGGGAGAGCTTATAACCTAATGAATAGAACAGTGCGAGCCCTTCATACTTCTCTCTCCCACCCACACCCGCTTTCTTTCTCTTATCTTTTTTTGAAGCTGGCCTGCGAAAAATGAATGAGACAAGCAAACCCAGGACTGACTCTTATTTCAGGCTCCGAAATATGAAAAAAAAAATGTAATATGTTTTTTACAGAAAGTCTCAGAATATATGCTTCAATCTTGGAATTTCAAAAAAGGTAGCGAATCAGGCAGAAGGACAGAAGGTCACAGATTAGTACTGGTCATTGCTCAGAGAGTACAGGTTATAAATAATAAAGGAGGAAAGGGTGAAGGACACTAAAATATAGCTGGGGACCCACAGTGGAATAATCAAAGCAGAGAATCTAATTTCAGCTTTAAAAATACCATCTAACATTGAATTCCAACTACCCAGGAATCTTTCTGCTAACACACTGCCACAGATACATGAATGCCCATCTCGTGTGTATGTGTTTCCCAAGTTACAACATAAGTGCTGGGCTAGCACACAACTTCACGTCTAACGGCATGGTATCTTTTTTCTTTGTAAAGTGAATAATAGTATTTCCTAGGGAAGTGCCATTAAAAAGAAGGAAAGGAAGAATAAAGAGGACTGTGGTAAGTATTTTCATACAAAGGCCCAGATCTGTCATTTTATATAAAATTATATGAGACCTAGACATTTTATTAGCCAGCTAACATTAGGGGCCTCACATACAGTTGGCTTATTTGGGTAAGTTTATCCATGCTTCTACAAGCATCAGCTTTGCCTCCCTCCATCCACAAACACGCATACAGAGAAAATATAAAGCTAATTGTCTCAACCCAAAGGTAGGTAAATTCAAACCTTGAAAATATATCTGGCTTTACGGAGATAGGAAAGCCTTGCAGATGAACCTCAGCCACCGCCAAGTGCCGTGAGTCACAGGATTTGTGTCCACTCAGTGTGGTGGTTTTGCCACAAGACTCAGTCTTTACCCCTGGGCTTTCAGTTGTTATGGCTGTCGCTGTCATTTATTTTTTTTTTTAATTAATTAATTATTATTATTTTTAAATAATTTATTTTGGTATCATTAATCTACAATTACATATGCAATATTATGGTGATTAAACTACCCCCTTCATCGGGTCCCCCCCACCAACCCCATTACAGTCACTGGCCATAAGCGTAGTGAGATGCTATAGAATCACTACTTGTCTTCTCTGAGCTGTACAGCCCTCCCCGTGCCCCCCCAATTAGCCCCTAGGTCTGCATAAGAGAACACTCAAGAATTATACTCTCCAACATCTCAGAAGCCACTCTTGCTGTTGCCAGAGTGACGACAACTATCATGACAAGAGCGAGAGTCTTCACGCTGTCTGGGAAGTTATTTTTCTGTATTTCAAAATACAACTGGCCATTTCATAAAAAGTATAGTGGTTAATCACCAAACACTACATCTACACGGTGCAATTTCACTTCTGGAAATGTACAGAGATAAATGAAATTTCCCCGTCACTGGAAATTTAGTAGCAAACCGAATTTTATAGCAAACCAGCCAGGAATTAAAATGTTCTTCTTTTCTACTGCCTTTGTTTCCTCAAGTGTTCAGATAAAAGTGTCCACTGACATTAAGTCATTCATCTGTACCAGATCTGCACCAGCATAAGCCAGGAAGAACCCACTAGAGGGGAAAATGAGGGGAGAGCGAGGTTCTGCGGGGATGAAGAGCATTTCTGGTTTCTTAGTCATGTATAGTCATCACACAGGCATGCACGTATTCAATTTAATCTATGTCTTATATATGTATACAAATACTCTTATTATTCTTAATGTATAGATTCCAAAACTAGTTACTTGATTTCGTTTCTTCATGACATAGGTGAAGTTGTTTGAAATGTCAGTATACTGTAAATTAAAAAAAATGAAAAACAGAATCAAGAAAGGCTGAAACTCCCTCTCCAAGAAACTGAGAAGTCATTGGTATGAGGCAGTACAATCAAAATAGATGCCTTCAAAAACCCAAGACACTTTGAAAATGAGCAAGAGATAATGTGACTGTGTGTTAAATCCTTACCAAGCCAAAAAAGAAAAAAAGGCAATGGAGGAAGCCCCACAAAAGTTTGAAAACACCCCTGAATTTTCAAGCAATTCATTCTCTAGTATTTGAGAAAATCATGCTTAACTATATAAGGAACTACAACTTAGGGTGTGGATGTTTTAATTCAGGTGCAAACCAAAAAAACTTGAAGACATTTTTTTCATAAGTCTCAAATCAAACAAATGTTCTATTTCCTGCTAACTCTCTGAATGATTCCTCAGGTATAAACTTAGGTCTGGGTTTGGGATTTTCATATTTCTCTGATGAAGAAACTAACCTTCCAGTGATTGTCCCCAGGGGCTGCTGAAGGTGTATCCCTGCCGCAGGAAGGCAAGCTGATAAGGAGAAAGTGCACCTGACATAAAACACAACAAAACAACGGCTCCTGTTGCCCATATCATTCATTTTCATGACCTTAGCATTTATGAGAACCCACCGTCTTTGTCAGTCGTTATGATAGAGCTGGTTTGTTACATCAGCTCCCGTCTGCACAGTAACTACACACGGTTCACATGGAGGAAGCTGAGGCTCACAGAACTTTTAAGTACCAGGTCCAGAGCACACAGCTCACAACTGGTGCAATATTCAGACGCATCTGTGTCTATGACCTCCCCAGTTCAGGCTCCTAGCTGGACCCCAATCAGCAAGCCAGTTGAGCTAGAAGTGGTCAGTTTAAGATAAAGAAAAAAAGAAAATAGAGCACCAGGAAAAGGCGATATTCCTGCTTCCTTAGCTCCCTCTCCTCTCCCAGTGACATGCACCCTTCAAGCTCCTATATAAATATATTTTGACTGCTTTTTCTGCATGAGGCCCTGTAGTAAACGCTTCACAACTTCATTTCACACAGTGCCCTGTGAACATGCCCATTAAGCTGATGGAGGAGCTGAGCGTCGTCAGAGGTCAGCTGGCACCAGGTCCCACGCGAGGCGGTGGAACTAGCTTTTGAGTGGTGGTCTGGCTGTACCAGAGCACATACTCTTTCCACGAGGTCATGGTCTCCTTGTGCTGTGCCCAATTCCAGTGCACATGAATCCTGTGAATTTTATAAATTAGCCGTGTTCCAAACACACGAGGGAAGATCTTGACTTAAAGGTAAGTTGCAGTACAACTTCCAGGGAGTGTAGAATCCTATAAAGTACATATGTATGTACGCAATTTCATAAGCCAGGTATTTGCCAAAAGGCTCAAATGATAGACTTCAGATTACATCACAAATCATGTATAAAAATGGGAACAGAATCAGGTCTCTTACTGTCAGTATTATCAGTGGTCACCACCTCTACTGAAACCTGATTGTTAGGTACTTATCTGTAGGTGGCACCATATAGACTAAGTTTAATGCACAAGAATCTTTCCCTCCTGGGTGGACATATAAACTTTTTAACAAAGAGACACTGGCCAAATGTATATATTAAATTTAAAAAAGCAAACATGTCATGTGGCTATTATATGGCAATGAGGAAGAATGATGAGAAGCATAGGTTTCGACAGAGAAATGACGACTGATCTTTTCCAACTGGTTGGGAAAAATCATTTTTAAATTGCCTGTCTTAACTAGGCCACTTGGAAAAGAATTCTGGTGAGAGACAAGTCTGGGTGGAAGGAAACATTTGGTAATGGAAGCCAGCAGCTACTGAGGGGTTTCCTTTGCCATGACCTGGGGAAGTGTGACAGGGATTGTTGCACTTAATCCTAGAAAGAATCATATGAGGCCGACATAATTCCCACTTAACAGGTGAAGAAATTGTGTTTCACAAAGGATGAGTAATTTGCCTGAATTATTTTATATAGACATGTAACAGATACATATCCCTCACTGAACAGATATATCTAATATATATGATATATATATAACATTTATCATATGTAGATACATACCACTGAAATAGAAGTTTTACAGAATAGTAAATACTCAACATTCTTTGCATGCTGACATTTTTTCACTGTAGGTGATGGTAAAATAACATTTTTTTCAAGTTCCCTTGCTGTATATTACATCGTCAGGATTTAAATTATAGCTGGAAGTTGGTGCTGTTTGACCACCTTCACCCATTTCCCTTCAAACATTTTTAAGGGATTGAACAAATAGCTCAGTGGCCTGGCAGAATCTTGTAAGTTGGCTCAAAAGTCTGTCAGAGCACCACAACTTCTGGCTCATAAAATTTCTCTAACCAGTGTGATTCAACACACTGCCTGGCACTCTAGTATCCAGTTCCAATGAGGACGGATGCTTTTCGAGAAGTATAGTGAAAGGGATGGTTTCTACTAAGGCAGCAATATGGAATTATACAGTGTTTTTCAAATTGTGTGTCATAAATACTTAATACCTCCCATAATGTTTTGCAATATTCTATTTTATTCCATTTATTTAAAAATGCTATTATTAACCTACTACATTGATTTCATGACACTGGATGGAAATCAACATTTTAAGAATGAAATAGAGAAGAATGGAATCGAAATATTTTCAACACAAAGATCACTTCGTTGAGTCAATAAATTAGAAAATTTGGGTTTTGTCTTTAGCTATTTCTATCATAGAATAGTTATAAAAAGAGCAGTTTATTTCATTGCTCAACAGATTGACATAATTGTCAGAAATACACTGCATATAATATTGTGTTGTTTTAATTAATAGTATGAATTTTCATGAAAGATAGAGCTAATGAGCTAATAGTCTGTTAAATTGCTTAGTGTCTTAAGTAATTATTTCAAGTGTACATATTAAAATCAGATACATGAAGCTTAATGTAGTACTGAATTTGCTAAATATTGTCATATTCATGGAATTAATGAGCTCTGGTCAGTAAATGTCTGGTGTGATGTTTGTCAAGCTCTAAAGAGAAGGGCTGGTTTATAATTTCTTCTTACCATGGCACCTTAACTTTGCTTGGATTTATTTCATGCCATTTCAAACAGCATCAAATAAGGGCTGTATGCCCCCCATCCTAAGACCATCAATTCATCATAGACTCCTTCCTTATTTATGAATTGGTTTCAACACATTGCCTTGTATTTGAACCGCTTATGACATATATTCTTATCAATCTGAAGAAATTGTGGTGTAAGAGACCAAAGCCTCTATTAATTTATTTCAGGTCTTAAATAAGAATACTTTTCTAGAGGTCAGGTTTTCAGGCTTTTAAATTCATTTTTATTTTTTACTGAAGTAATACATCAGCATACTTTTTAAAAGTCAAGTAGTACATGGCTTATAGAAAAAATTGCTTATCCTGTTCCATCCTTCATCCCATCCATCATGTTTCTGAATATGCTCACCATGCTATTTCTGGATTTTCCTATGTTAGGAAGGATTATCGATGGCTTTCCCTTTAGAAGATGAGAACTCAGTTCTTGGTCCATTTTCTTCCCCTTCCCCATCATTCTTTTTGCCTCTTCCCCAAATAATATCACTACCTTTAAATAAATCAATTTTTCATATTTTAATTATTTTTATATACTTATTTTTCACAACTGAGACACTCACTGTGCAACTATTGTATCTGTTTATTAAAATTTCTTGGGTAATTAATAATTGCCTTGTCTGTTTATTTAGTAATTCACTCTCTGCACATCATTGTTTTTTCTCCCAAACTCTTTAGTAAAACACCCTCAACATTGTTAAACACATAAGGTGACTAATGGTGCCCTTTTAAGCCCTGGAGACACCCTGGACACCCACTGTTCTCCTGTTCCACACAGGACTGCCTACTCGGCAGGCCTTGCTTCACCAGCTCCCTGGGAATTCCTTCCGTCTCTCTCCTGGGTGGCAACCCCTTTATGGCTCTCAGGTCTTCTTTCTTGGTTTATCCTCTCGTTTTGGTGCAGAACACCCTCCAGTAGCTTCCCAGGAAGCGTTCAGTGTATGAGAGATACATTTTTCGGAAGTTGGACATAAGTGAATGAAAACTATTGCTTGCCCCACAGATTGGCTGAATTTAAAATCATAAGCAAGGCTCTGTTGTCTTCTAATTTCTCAAGTTTCTAGTAGGAAATCTGATAACATCTCCATTTCTGAAATGTGTCCTTTCATTTCTTCTGAAAATGTTCAAAATGTCCTAAAATGTCACAATGATGTGATTTTGTTTTTTGTCCTTCATTGTATGCAGGGTACTTAGAGGACCTTTTTGATCTGAAGGCTCATGTCCTTCATGTATGGGAAAGTGTTTTTGTATTATTTCTTTGATAATTTCCTCCTTTCATTTTCTCCATTCTTCTAAACCAGTTAAGTAGATTGTGAATTTCCTGATTCTATCCTTTAATTTTCATTTCAATCTTTTCTATCCTATGTTTAATCTCTGTATTTTCTGAAAATGACCAATAGACTTTGAATATTGTTCCAAACCTTCTAATGAATTTTTTTATTTTTGCTATCATTTTCTTTTTAATTTCCAAGAGCTCCTTTTTGATCACTGGATGTCCCTTTTCTGTAGCATCCTGTTCTTACTTCACAGCTGTAGTATCTTAAGTTGCTGAGCAGATTATCCTTCTAAATTTTGTTTTGCTCTATGCATTGCTTCTAATTTTTCAGTCCTTCCTCCAAATCCTGTTTCTTTATTATTTGTCTTTCTTATTGAAGGTTTTTCTCAAATATCAGGTAATCCTTGGCTATCAGTAATTTTCTCAAAGTATGGCCATAAAAAGCTGACTGGGACCTCTATTCATAGATGGGTTTTATTGACTTATGATTTATTAGGCTGAGAACCAGTAATTTTGCTGGAGAATTGTCATTGCCAAATCTGTGAGTCTTTACTATTGGACCACACCATTTCTCCCAGGAAGATTCCTCTAATCTTCTGCCAAAGAGTGACATGGCAAGACCAACTATCCCCATTACAGAGGGTGAATACAGAAAGGGAACTGAGGATCTAATTTCTGTATATTCAAATCTCACTCAACATCTTGGTTTTCAGTCCTGTGGGATTGCCTGCCCCTTGCTGGTCTGGCTGTCCCGGAGACTGGAGCCTCTCTGTTTCAGTTGCCCCAGAGAGTAAGGCTCTAATCTCCACCCAGTAAGAGAGAATCACTCCCCTTCTAAGGGGGTAGCAGAAAAGGTCTTGGAACTCTTAGTTGCTCTTTTTCAGGGCAACTTTCCACGAATCCTCTTGCTTGGAACTGAACCCTGGTGGGACCTGTGCAGAGATATGAGGTATCTCCAGTTCCAGGAAAGACCTGAAGCTCTGGCGTGTGGATAGCTCCCCTGTTGCTGGCTTCTGCAGGCAGGAAGGGCTCACCTTTCTCCACTCAGCTCTGTCAGTTTTACTCATCCACATCCTCTCTTCTGAAAGTTTGTTGACATATCCTGTTTGGAATCATCTCCCTGTTCCTCTTTGTCTTTGTAGTTATACCTTTTAAAATTCCTCTGTTTTTTTTTTTTTTACCATAAAACACCTGTGGTTATGTTTACTGTGTTTGAATAGCGAGTGGAGAGAAATGCATGTATTCCATCTCCCCTGTTTAACTAAAAGTCCATTGCAGTGTTTTTGTTTGTTTGTTTGTTTGATCTCTCCCCTGGTGGTATCAATATGGGACTTGGTTTCTTGGGGAAGATAATGTGATAACAGAAGTTTGTCCTTCCTTGTGAGGCATTTCGTTTACTTTTCTGCTGCCTCACACCCCTGAGACCAAGCTTTCAGCAGCCACACAGATTTATTACCATAATGATTTACGATAAACAAGTGCAGCAATGATTCACTTGCTATTAAGTAATTTTCTGGGTACACACAACTGAATTCTCTTGAAACATCCCTATCTTTCAAAATGCCCAGATTTGATATGCAACTGAATACGTGGGCCTCCTGGCTGTAATTCACTTCAGAAAGGGAGCTTTCTCAAGCTAAACACACAGATAAGAAGGTACCCACTTCATAATGCCATTTGAGAGAAATCGAGATAGGCTCCTAATTCACCCCTGCACCTCTGTAATCCCTGTTTGACTCATAGCCTGAAATTCTATTTCAGTTTTTAAATATTTTTGCTTTAAATTTTCTGTCCTTCATGTCCATGTACTCTTAGGAGGTGTTAACACATAAAAATCTTGCTGTAAATGAAAAACCTGATGATATTTATTTCGAGGGAGGGAGGTTACTAGAGTACCCGACATTGGAAGGAAGAGACAAAGATGTCTTGGAGAAAAAGAAGGTCACAGGGCAGAAAGAGAGGGGAAGGCACCGAGCACCCAAGCAGAGTGGTTACGCGGAGCAGCCGTACAGGGGCGGAGAGAAGGGCTTTGGGAGGCAGGGAGCCCTGGCTTGAATCCCACTTCTCTCATTTACGAGTTATGTAATATTAAACAGTTAGCCTCTCTCTTCATTTTCTCATTTCACATCATAAAACAGGGATGGTGTCTATGTCAAAGAGTCCTGAGGATTAAATGAGGTTATATATGTAAAGGGCTTAGCAAACTGCCTGGCACTTCGTAAATGCTGGGTAAATGGTCATTAATAATGATAGTAACAATGATAATGATAACTTGGCTCACAAGTTTAACTAGAACTGGCTCTGGATGTCTTGGTGCCAAAAGATAACACCCAGACGGAGGGGCGGGTCTGCCGAGGAGATCTGCCCAGATCCACGGTAAGACAGTGAACGCGTTACTTAACCTCAGAGCAAGCTCTTTCTTTCTCATCTGTAAATGAGGACAGGTGCTCAAAGTTGAACCTGGTCTATAATCAAATAAATACTACCATAATCCAGGTAAGTATAGCTGCTGCAGAGTGACATATCTACATCATACAAAGAGCAGGCGTCTTTATAAAAAAAAGAGATAGTACTTCATTTTTTTCAAATGCTCATTCTTCTCCCTGTTAAAAATGGTGGCTTCCAGAAAACAAACATACCTGGCCTGACACCTGAGCTCCAGGAGGGTTGACCTGATGAGCTCCCACCTTTCCTCAAACAACATGCCAGCCTGACTTGGGTTCCCCTGGTTTCTCTCCCAGTAAACACAGAAACGTCTGCTCTCACTTCCAAGATTTCCATGTAAATGGAGAAGTCTTAAAGAGTTAGGCAAGTCCTGGTTTGTGAAATCTCCATCAGCGGTGGAGTAGCAGGCTCTACAAAGCGCTGGGAACTGGGCCGTGGACCAAGGAGGGACACCTAACTGAAGCTTCTCTTTGGAGCCCCTGAGAGTCCCATGTACTGGAAACAAGGAGCAGCGGAGGAGTGACAAGAAATGTAAAACGGAAGTACATTTAAAAAGCTTTGAAGGTTTATATGAGATGTACTATGAGGACAGAAGGAAGTTAAAGTTCGTTAAGAAGAAACGTATGTTTGCATATCACACTTCCTGAGCCCTTCCCACACAATGACTGAGGGAGGTCCGAGGAATGTTGGACAGAGAGTTAGGAGACCTGGCCGCCCGCATGACCACGGGCTCCAGTGCAGGTCTCAGTTCTTGTCTGTCAAATGAAAAGTAAGGTCATCATCTCAGAGGTTGGCTTTCCACACCTGCCTGGAATCGTGTGCTCACAATTGGGAACTTACACTGCTAATTACATATATTTTAACTGCTAATATGTATTTTAGCTACTTAAAATCACTATAATTTATACCTGTGCAAATCAAAGGAATACAGACATATAACACAAACATGCAAGAACACACATATCTATCTATTTTTCTACTCACATGAGAGCAATTAATTTGCTATGCATCTTTTATAAAATTTAAAATTCCTCTTTGTTAGCTAAGATGTGCTGGTAATTTCTACAACTAGCAGCACAGTGTTTCCAGCATAGAAAATTATTATTAAACATTAAAGACAATAATCTTCCCTTGCAGTAAGGTTTAACTTCATTTTTATGGCATAAAAGCCAAATTCGGCACCCTGCCAACAATTTTTCAAATAAAATACTTTGCCTTAATACCACGAAAAATCAGTTTCATCTTTTTTTTCCAAAAAAATCACCGTTCCATTAATTTGAGGTGACAATTTCCATGTGAATGATATTGTTTATCTGCACTTTCCCCACATCTGACCTTATTTCTTCTAAGAAAATATGGAATATTGCTTTGAGCTTTTGAAAGGCAGGGGGCTGGAGGAAGTTTCTATTAGAATAATCTCCACCTAAAGAGGTTTTAAGACTCACCTAACCATTGACCCATGAAGGGTAAATGCTAAATTCGTAGTCAAATATTCATTCTAACCCTTCAGAATAGATGAATGAGCTTGCTTTTTATTTAAATTACCCTAAGATGGATAAGATTTTTACTGTCACATGAAAGACAATAATCATGACCACCATCACCATCACTTGACTGTTAATAATGACAAAAATGACAAGAAGATTTGGCTTACTCAATAATGTCCTTTGTAATGTCTATTTGTATTTGTGTGTATGATCTAGGCACTTTTCTATGCAACTCCATGCCCATATTCAATATGTTTACCTATATCCGGATGTATTCATGCTTTCCTTTTTAAACCTTATGGTCTAGGATTCCGGATGGTCCCCAAATTAGTGCCCTATTAAACTGGGTCTAAAAAGATACAACCCACTGGCCTCTTAATATGAGAAGTATGCAATGGATCTAGCCTGAGGGGCATCCTCCTGCCCGCGGGCACTCGTGCTGCATTCTCCACACTTGCTCACCTTGAATATCCCAGGTATCCATGGTTCAAAGATTATTTTGATCTAGGGTGGATTTTATTGGCATGAGGCACCTTCTTAGCTTATGGAAAATAGAAATGCACTCTTTCAGAGGCCCAGTCCCTGAATAGCCAACTTGCAATGAAAAGAAACAGCTCTGGAATGAGAGCTGTAATAGGCTCACACCCAGTTCTCCTTCCAACTTCAGCCATTTTTGTGAGTTGACTGGGGTGGATGCTAGATCTGGAGGAGCCCTGACTCCGCCCTGGCTCATTTCAGCTCTTGTGTCTTCTATATAACTTTAAGAAACAAAAAGCTCTACTCCATCAATTATTTTCTCCCTTGCATATTCACCTCCATTTTTAATTTGGCCTGAGGAGACAACTTGAGGACTGTCTTTCCCTTAGTGGGCTGTCCCAGGCAGTATTCTGGTCCTCCACACCCATAAACCTGAGACAGCAACCCCTATCCCAGGGAAAGATTGGTAGTGGTGTTTTAATATTCTAGCCAAATCTATCCATTCATTTCACTTAGGGTGTTTCTCTTTTCTATTCCTGATGCTTAAAATTTTTAATTTCATTTAAACTAATCTAACCTAAACTTAGAGTACCTTCTCCCCATTTTCATTGTTTTGGAACAATGGTGATATAGTTTCATAAAGTGGGAACCAAGAGGCATTTTCCTGAATTTAAATTCAAGACAGAGACATACTTTGAAAGTCTCTCCCATGTTTCTTTTTGTATCTTGTGTTTCTTTATATTTTATATTCCAAATTGACTCAAGGATGAAACTAGGAATGTTCATGTGAGTTTTCTGATTCCTGGAAATAGTTTTTTTTCCTGTAAGAATAAAATTTAAATTTAAAAATTCGGCTGTGCTGTAAAAGTCAAAAATAGTTAATCAGAGGTTTAAAAATATAAACATCTTATCCATAATAGTTTAAGATGGCAGTATCTTTTCTCTGGGGAACAGAAACTTTGGAAATCTGATTAGCATGGCTAATCAACACAGAACCTTTCAGTACATAGTTATCATATAGCTGCATGCCAAGTCTAATTAATATTCTAGAGGTCTAGTCAAGATTCATTTTTGTTCATTTGATCTATGAACTTTTTCAAACAAAACACTGATTTGGGGGGATATAATTGGCCCCTAGAGGGTATAATGTATTTTAAAAGTAGAAGAAAAAAATCCATTCAAATCTTATGCTCTAAGCAATTCCATGTGGATACCTATTGAAATAATTTGCCAGTGGCAACTCAGCTTAAACAGTAATTTTGAATGTTTCCTCTTATCCTGTCCCCCTTTTTAAGCTATAAAATAACAGTATTGCAAAAAAAGTAAGCAAAGAGGGAACTGTGACCAAGCATAGCACCAAACAGAATAAGCATACGATAACATATCATCTACTCTTAGTAGATCACAGGGCTTGTGTGCTATATGCTACCTCCAGGATTCAGAAACATTTTTGTTATAGAGAACACTTCTTTGTAGAGGGATTTGTTCCGATGGGATTTTACCCAACTGCATTTATTTAAAAGTAGTATATGATCATGTATAAATTCGGTTATCACATCTGAAAGACAAATTTCAATTTTTAACTCTCTGAACCAACATAATCATTTAATTTTAAAATAAGCAGACACATTTACTACAAGACTGGCTCCTGCTTTGGGTTTACTATACGAGTGAGAAGTCAGGTGACTCAGAATTACAGATTGGAAGGGTGACGACAACGGTGACCTAAATCCCACGCGTACCAACTCTCAGCTCTGCTCCAGGACTTATAATGATGAAGAAACCACTGCCTCCTTAAGAGGCACATTTTAATTTTGGATGCTTCTAGCTACTAGATAATTCTTATTTTGTGCCAAATCCACCCTTCTACAATTTCATCCACTGGGGTTTGCTAAGTCCTCTGAGACCATCCAGAATAAATCTAGTCTTTCTCCAATATTTCTTTAAAAACCTCCCAATATTTGCAGGCCTCTCCCGTTACCTTCTAAGTATTCATCACTGCGGGCTGACTGTTTTGTCTCATTATCCAGTCTGTGTGATATGGCTGTGAATCCTTGTATATTCTAGGGCATTCTCATTTGGACATGCTTCAGGTCATTACTTTCAGGACAGGGCAGCATCTAGAACTGAATATTCTTCATTTTTAAGAGCATATCATGTTATTTTGATCTATCTATATATGTCTATACATTTATATTTATATCTGTACCTATATCTAATTTATTAAAGTATATATACTATAATGCAGCTATGGAATATAATAGGTAACATCCATGATTTTAGTACTTCTTGAAATCTTTTGCAGAAAACATTAACCAAAAAAACCAAATGGTTGGGCAGAAAGACTATAATCATCTAAATTTGCTAGAATTTCACTTACATTTTACCATCTGTAGAAATCCAAATAACTAAGAATAATTCATAAACAGGTTCTCCTAAGAAAAAAAAGAAATTTGTAATGGAGCCAAAATGATACTATAATAACCCTTTCTAAAAGTTTTCATGATGTTTCTGGGGTCAAATAATTCTTGGTAAAATTTCTCAATCTTTTTGTGGGCCCCTACAAACCTAAAGCTGATATGTTGGATCAAGTTACATAGTTTCCCAGAATTGTTTCTAGGACTCCTAACATCCAATCAAGTGTGTGGTGGTAATGCTTCACAGCCAGCTCTCTGGAGGAAGAAGTATGCATATATATCTGTACATACATTTATTACAAATTGAAACAAAGAATTGTAACATACAGTTTACAAATGTTAGCAGAATATATGATAGTATTTATTTAAAATTGTTCACCTGTAATTCTGTGATTTACTTTCTTACAACATCCAGTGTAAGTTTCTATCACCAACAACAGTGTTACAAAACCAGACTACAAATAAATGTTTGCTTGCTATCTCATTCAGCAAAGAGTCACTCACATCATTGAAAAGCATTCTGACTGAATATTTAGTTGATATTTTCATTTATGTTAACAAGATGAAAGTGAAATACTGAAGATGTATGTTAGAACTTCAGTCATTCATCAATGACATAGGTGACTTCCTTGTAGAAACAAATATCTTTTGAATATTAGAATATGTACTCATCTCTTTGTGCTATTCACAATATAATACCACAGAGGCAATATACATTTAAGTTTAATGTATATTATTAGCATTTTCTCCATCACTCTCTCAAGTCTAGACAAGAAAATAAATGAAGTTCTGATTTTCAGTATTTGCCACTTTCCATGGCATAAGTACTCTCTCCATGGCCAATTTCAAGCCTCCAACATGGTCACTGAGTGTAGGGTTGGGAAAAGTCACACAATATCATTACATGGTATTTCCACCATGCAAATGCAAAGATGGAAATAACCCCATGAGCATGGATAATAAAGTATAGTAAAATATTTAGGAAGTGATAAGTTCTGAGTACTTATTACCTTTGCTTTTTTAATATAATGTACATAATTATAAGGTTATATAATTTAATTCTTAATAGTGACTATGTTTAACGACTGGGTCACAAAATTCCTGACTATAATACCATCTCTCACGAGCCAGCCCGAGCTACAGGTGATAGCCCTGAATAGATATACAATTTTCAAAATCTGCCTTCATCCACTAGACTCCTTTCTGAGTTCTGGAATCATTGATTCGAGTTGGAAATATTACTCAAAATTTAAAGCCAAAATAATTTCATCAGTAATGCCACACATGTGATTTACATTTCCTACCATGTAAATATACATACCAGAACTGCATCACTAATATTTATTTTAAATCGTTAAAATGGAATAGAGATTACTCTGTCAAACTACACAATTCTTTTGAACAATCCTATGAAAATATCGTAAGCTCATACGTCAGAACTAAGGTTGCCTCTTAGAATAACATACGATCCGCATCCAGCAGATGGAGGGAATGTCTCGTCACATGTACAGGCATCTTTTGCTAATATTCACCAGGCAGACTTCATCCCTGTCCTAATACCAACTCAGACTAGATAGCAATGCCTGGAATTAATACCAACAGGCACGAAGGTGGCAATTTCATACCTGTTAGTGAGTATTAAAATTGTAACAACTGTGTATAGAATTATCCTTTATTCAGAAAGTAATAATCAAAATAAACGTAGGAATCCCAACACCCAGACACCTAAAGACTCCCCCGAAGCAATTTTGCCTATGATTGCATACTTGAAATTTTCTTCTAGCTTCAATTAGGAAATTCTTCTTTTAATGCTTCAAAAAAGATACACTTTTTTTTTTGCAAATTATTACCTAGAAAACCTGAAGACTACATTTAACTCTATGTGTTCATGCATACTCAATACACAAACCTCTCCACATATTTGTTTTGTTGGATCGATGATTTATTTTTTTATCTAGAAAGCAAAGCCTGAAACAAAAGTCTGTAGATAGATACCTAAGACCTAGCTCATGTGCTTATTGTGAGAACAGGAAAAGAAGTTCCTTATGGAGGACGCATTTATTTTATTTCATAACTTCTCTGAGCCAGTGAAAGTATCTCTGGGAAAGACACCCTGAGTGTATGCATGTGCCACGACTGGAAAGTACAGGGGCTGGAGGGATACGATCCCTGGGTCAGCGGTCAGAGGACCCACAGGGAGGTGCACACATCTGCCTGCATGCTGGGCGGGAGCTACTGCCACTGTCTTGGACTCTCCAGCTGAGTCCTAAGGAAAGGAACAGGGTTGGCCCCTAGCGAAGGACACTCGGATGTCCACACCAATTCAACCAGGAGCCAGACTAGACAGAAGTGGGGATTATGAAAGGAAAGCTTGGGGGAAGGAAAGAGAAAGAAAATATCAACAAAAGGAAACATCCAAGCTTTCTTAAACTCTCAACAGCATACACACTACACACGCTAGATGCCTAGTGTACCAAGTGCTTTAACTCCTTCAGCTATCAGGTAAGGGGGTTATCCTCATATTAGAGACGAGGGGCATAGATGTGAAATAACAGTCGAGACCAGTTCCACAATCACAGTTACATTCCATCGTGCCGGAACCATCTGTCCCTACAATTACACTTCAGTCTTTTCCATCTCACTCAGTGCCTCAGAGGCTGACCTATGTGAACGACATCAAAACCTTTCTTTCTCTCTGGTTTCCAACTGGGTTTTGTTAATGGAGGGAGGGAAGACAATAAAATTGGACATTTATTGCCTTGCCTCCCTTCCTGTGGGGTCTTGGAACGGCTGCATCCCCCAACGGAGGGGGCCCGTTCCGAACGACACTCTCCTTCTGGGTTTCGGTATCTGCCTTCTCCCTCAGCACCTCCAGGGTGACTTTCCCTTTCAAGTCAAGGTAGAGAGCATGCGTCCAAGGGTGATCAGGTCCCAGCGTCCATGGTCGAAGGGTGATGAGGACACTGTGTTACTAATCTTTGCAGAGGAGGTCTCCACTCTCTCTCGTATTCCCCTACCTTCTATCCAAACTTCTGTAAACAGCACCATTATTGAACACTCTCAGTTTACTCAGTTGGAGTGTGCCATCTCTTTCCTGCCAGGATCCTGACTAAAACAGCTACTATAATATTCTGCCATTTATGAACCATTGTCAGGCTTTGGATAACGAGGGTATTCAAAATAAAATGTTTTTCCATCATACGTCTGCTAATGGGCTTTATTTGTTCTTACATAGGAAAGTCTATGGACGTTTATAAACGTCAGAAACTTTTTAAGTTTAGAATTTTGTAAGTATGAGAAAATTAATATTTGTAGCTTCTTAGATGACGAGTGAACATAAAGCAATTTCCTAATAGAAGAAGTCAAGCACAGGCAATTTACAGAGACATTACCAATCACTCACACCACAACAAGACTATTTAAGCATGGTTAGTAGTCAAAGAAGTGCCAGGTAAAAGAGATACTATTTCTCACCTGTCCAATTATCCAAAAATAGTGATACAACTCAGGTTTAGTGACGGAATCAGAAAGTGGCTAACTTCAGATACTGTTCACAGATGTATGTATACTTTTGCAAATCCTTTCCAGAAGCCTTAAAATGTGCATATCTGGGAATCTAGTAATTCTGCTTAATAAATAAGTAAATACTATTAATTTATCCTAAGGAAACGATCAAAGATATAAACAAAGTTTACATTTAAATTTTAAGGTTTAGTGTTTAAGACTTGGAAACAATCTTAGTGTCCAACTATAGGCAGTAAGTTAAATAAATGATAACATACCATATGCTAAAATACTTCATAGTCATTTAAAAGCTGTTGTTATGAAAATACGTTCGCACAGAAAATTTTTGCCACATCTAGTTTCCATATGAACAAGTTAAATGAGGAAAAAACAAGCTACAAAAGCATTTTTTTTTTACGCCACGGTTATAGATTCCTGCAGGTAAGCAAGTAGCACGTCATCTAGAACACAGGAGCTATATTATGGGAGTTTGAAATTTATTCTGAGATCAATGAGAAGTCATTATAAGGTTTTAAGTAGTGGGGGGAAAAAAAACAATGCTCACAAGTCTATAAATTCTGTATTACCTGAAGTCTAGCAATCAAATCCTGGCAAAAATCTATCTCATCATGTTTCTGCAGGTAAAAATACTTTGAAAATGCTAATCTATGCAATCATCACCATTATTAAAAGAAAGCCAGAAAGTCATAGAAGTTTAACTTGTAGACACACTTGGAAACCCACTTCATTATGAAGTTCTTCTAACTGTATTTAAAGGATATGCTTTTGTGAAGGGCTCTGTAGACTGGCAGGTCATATTGTACATTTATGGAATATGCCATGACCTACAACGAATAGTGTCAAGCACCAAGCTCATTTTCCCACAGTACCCTGCTTCCCTTATCCACTGACAAAGCTCCATCCTAGCTTCTCATGTGTTTCCTGGGGGAAAGGAGGGCTGGAGCGTATTTGTCAAGGAAAATAAGAATCTGGGATAGAATTCTTATCATAGTGAAAAGAATTCAGAATTCAGGTCATGACCTTTTTGGTTAATAAAAACTGCTGAGTCTGACCATTATTTGAACAACATGTTGCAATTGAACACTTTTTAATTTGCTGAGTCCATACTTAAAATAGTCACGGCTAATTCCGAGTTTCCATAGGGTCTTTTGCTTCCTCACTTTCCTCAACAGAACCAGAAAGAAGTTCATATTTCTTTTATACATGCATCTGTCTAAAACACACAAATATGCATCCCTGCTTCTGATGATCCTTCCTAAAAACCATCACACACTTGAAAATGTGAAATCAACTTTATAAGAATTAAAGATGCTTGAAGAGGGAATATCCTAGATATAACCAGAAAAGTATTTGAGGGAAAGAACCCTCAAATGTAGGGTTTATTTAATTTTAAAATGTCTTTAGAAAATTGTGGTATAGGTAATTTTCTTATAAATGAAATTACATAAAATATCTTCAAACACCCCAACTTTCTTTTACCAGCTCATCCTTCTTTAGAATGCCTAGTGGTAGACATAAGGGCTCAGAAATGGTTTATTATAACTGAAATTTCTGTCTGTTATTACCAAAGAGAAATGTGCTGGACTTAGTATGTTAGGTTTGGGAAATCTATTTTCATTTGCTATAACAAATGGTCTGTCATAAGCATGGACATAGTGGACTTCCAGATTCTATCTTCCATCTGCCCTTGACACCCTAAGATGAGACTTCCTTTATTTTTTTTCCTGTTTGTGGAATAAAAACCCCGTTTCCAAAATCTAAACTAAACCTCTTAATCTCTATGAGAAAAATGAAAGTGATAAAGAAAGGTAACTTCCCGTCAAAACAAACACACAGACACCTAGAAGCTATTGATCTATGCTCACCAAGTGGTGTTGAAATTATCCCCCGTTTAACCTTGCCTCAGACAAGACCTTCTGATTCCTAGGGACGTCTAGTCATTAATGAGAGAACACTGCCTTCAAAATGCATTTACTTATTTTAATGTATAAGAGAGAAAAGGAATCGATGTGTAGTAGTAATACCGCCTTTGTGGTGGTTTTATAACTTTCCACAAATTTGCTGACAGTCTCCTCAGCAAAAAAGTAGAGATGAATTCCCCTCTTTTTGAATCGGTGACAACCTTAATGACTTCATTCTAATGAATAGAAAGTGGGAGGAGGGGTACTGTTGACTTCCAAAAACAAGCTAGAAAAGTCCAGTTTCTGAAAGCCAGATTCTTCCTAGATTTCTCCCTCCCCAACCCCCTGTCAATCTTTCTCTTATTCACTAGCTCTGTCTCTCACAGCGATTGCCCTTGGAACCCAGCCATCCTATT
Source organism: Phataginus tricuspis (assembly GCA_029783875.1). Lineage (NCBI taxonomy): Eukaryota > Metazoa > Chordata > Mammalia > Pholidota > Manidae > Phataginus > Phataginus tricuspis. The sequence continues at coordinate 4,791,708 of JAQQAC010012171.1, read as the reverse complement.
GGGAGGAAGCCCAGGTCACATGGAGAAGAAGTACATGTAGGTGTTCTGGTCAACAGCCCCAGGCAAGGGCCTAGACAACAGTCAGCATCAACCACCAGACGTGAAGAAACAAGCCTTCAGATGATTCCAACCCCCAGCCTTTGAACTGCCTCAGTGGAGACCAACTGAAAGAGAAAGGTACTGTCTCTACCAATCCCTCCACAAACTGAAGATTTGTGAACCAAGCAAATGCTGTCATTGTTTAAGCCACTAAGTTTTGAGGCAGGTTATAAGGGAGCAAGAGATAATGCAAATATTCACATAATTGTAACTAAAGTATTTGGACTTTAAGAATCAGTGGTATTTTGAATGACACTAGGAGAAGACCCTTTGGGCTGGTGGCAGGCACTCCGGCTGGGTCTGAGGCTAAATAGGAGGAATGGGAGGAAGCTGTAGAATTTTAGCCTATGTAGTTTCTCTCAGGCTGCCTTGGGTTTGCTAATTCGGAAGTGGGTTTCAGTATTTGTAACTAACACTCCTCCTGGCCCTACCCCTTTTTCTACCAGAAAGCCCTAATTCTTTATTTCACATCAGAAAAAGTTGTAGGTGAACACAAGTCTCTCACTCTGTTCCTTTGCCCATACTGTTTGTCCAACCTGCAATGCCTTCTCTGCTTTAACTTTGAGATATCAATTTTAGAAAAATCTTTTGTCTGAATGCAGCTCTGGAGATCATGAACATGCCAGTGCAAGAGTTATTCAGCTGCAGGTAAAATGAACCTAACCTGGCTTACTTCAACAAAGAAGAGAAAGGGAGAGAAAAGAATTTGTTGGGAGGGGTCAGGGTAGCTCACATAGTCAAAGGCAAAAGCTGAAGAGCTAGACCTCTGAAAAGATAGTAATCAAAACTCTTCCAGGAATCAACGTGGTAAAAACTAGTGACAGTCTCGAAGTTCACCACCATTAGCTGTTTTCAGTCCTTGGGTCACTGGCTGTCTTCAAGAGCTGTCTTCCCAGGCAAGAGAAGCTGATATTTTACTTTGTGGCAAATACAATCCCTTTGTTTAGTTGAAGGTGAAACATCTTGTTTGATAGTTCTACCAAGACTATCCAACTGGGGAGAAGTCATTTGCCAAAGTAATATCCACATATTTTCCACCCACTATCCACCATGACACATGACCCTTCAAACTAAGTCACATCCCCTGTTATTCACTCCTACAGCATCCAGGATTTCTCTTGCAAAGCACTTCTCACAACGGTAAATTATTAAATTTGTGAAGAATCATTATTTCATATCTGAGTTTCTTATCATCGGTAAACTCCATAAAAACAGGGACCAATTCTGTCTAATTCATACCATATTCTCAGCACCTAGTATAATATTTAGCACAAAGGGGCTCAATAAATACTTGTTGATCACGTGAATAAATGCTTCCTTACCTTTGTTTTGTTATTCAATTTTTTGCTCACACACACACACACACACACACGCACACACACACACACATATTCTGACTTAGTTGAATAGTAGACTCCTGTGGGTAGAGTCTATTTCCCCTTAATATTCAGTAAGTATTTACCAAGTGTGCATGATGTCCAGAAACATCCAATTCAGAAGCTATTCAATTCAAAAAACATTTATCTGGCACTTAATATATGCAAGATCTATTATCTGTCCTCTAGGGGCTTGCTACCCAGTAAGGGAGGCAGACAAATGCACAAGTCATTATAATACAGGGCAAACACTGGAAATGGCTGCAAAAGAGGCTAAAGAATGAGAGAATAGTTGGAAAGTGAGAGAAGGCAAGATTCATTGTGATGTGAGAAACCTAGAAGTTGAGCCAAAATATTTTGAACCACAAAAAAAGATGGGACCGCACACTGGGACACAGTAAGTGTTTTTGAATAAATTAACCTCTCAATAAGTTCATTATAAACAACTTAGAGAACACATCAAGACATTAAATGGTTCTTTGCACCTGGTCCCTTTCACCTAATTGAAATGAAGTGATATTAGCTAACACTGTACTGCCATACAGATTCTACAGATTTGTCTCTAAAAGGCTGATATCTGGTAAGAAATAAAATGCATCTCCAAAGAATCAGAAGACTAAGAACAAAGGTGTCCTCCCAAAAGCATAAAAGTATGGCCACTCTCATGGGGCAAATTACCTTAAAGAAAGCCTAATAGAAAGCAAGCTTATTTTAATATTTAAGAAAGCAAGTTTCAAATACTAGGGTGTCTAAGACTGCTATAGTCTCAAGGATTTTAAGGAAAAATTTTGAACCACCATGAAATCTAAAAGCAGAGAAACCATTTAAAAAAATCCAACTTAGGAGAAGCAATTCTCCTAAGCACTTTTAGTCAGCACTGATCAAGAATGTAATTTAACTTATATAGAAATATGAAAATTGGAAGGCCCATCTGCAGAGTGGAAAGCTTGATCAAAGCAGGTGGCTAGAAGGGAATGGTATGGGAAAGACACGTCAGAGCTGGACGAGACGTTCAGTAAATCAATCTGTATCCAATCTATAGCTGGTCTGAAGAGGTGGCTTTTCTTCCCTCTGTATAAAATAACCCTTAATAAAGCCCAGCCTGGTAAGAGCTTTCCCAACATTACCCTTTGCCTGCCAACACCGCACAGACAGCAAATGAAGGGATGGTCATTGCCACTGGTTTCAAGGAGAATTTGTCTCTTCTACTTAATATTAACACAAATATGTACATTAATTCAATCTGAAAGCATGATTTAATATTTTTCAAAATCACCATGTATGTATTGACATTAATCGACACATGTTAAATAAGTGGTTTAAAAGTGCCGATATTTTCTGATAAATGTGCATGGGGCATGGATAAATATGTAATTAAAAATGTGTGGGGTTGCCGTGCTAACAACAGAAAGATGCTCCCTTAACGGTCCAACTACTTTGGTGTCTATAAAGGGAAGCAGGTTTCAACCACAATCTCTAAATATCCTTACTAACGGTCGTAACACATTTTCCCCCAAATATGGCTTCAAATGTCAGTTTAACCTACTTAAATATTCATAGCACGTTCAATTCTAAGAAGTGTCGCACTGAAAGATTTTTTGAGGTTGTCACCTTATTTTGGGTTTATTCCTTTAAAAAAAAAAGAAGGGTTCATTCTTGAAGTTGAGAAAATCCTAATTAAACAATGGCTATCCCCAAAAAGAATGAAGACAACATGGACTTTACTTGCATATTCCAATCCCTAATACATAACTCACATTTGAGAGAAGCACTTCACACTGAAGGCAGAAAAGAGCTCCTACAACCTACCTGAATCCTCTTTCCGTCTCGAGCAGAGATTATTGTCTGTATATCTAGCTTGAGTTTGGGCTTTTATGGAGAACATTAGATTATAGGAAAGCAGATGTTCGCATTCAAAACCTCTGCCTCAACCAGTCGTTAATATGTGATCCACACTCCCTACAGGGTTGCTTCTCAGACCTGCAACAGATACTCTGTGGCTCCAGAAGGGGAGGGAAGGAACTGAGATTTATTAAACGCTCCCATGGGCAGTCACCTCACTTGCCTTCCTTTACATTATCTTAACACCCTCTCAGATTGTTATTTGAATTCTGATGTCATGGAAGAGGAAATGTAGGCACACGAGGTCACCCCCTCTGTGTAGATCAGGACTGGTGAATGGAACCAGTCACCTTGTTTCTGCCGCGCCCTCTGCCCTCCATTGTCACGTGACTCTGATGGGATGTTCCTCTCTCTCGGGTTTTGTGTAGTTTATCTTGATATGGTCACAAAGGCATCTTCTGAAAGGGCTCTGAGCCTTCAGTTGGAGGCAAGTGCCACGTTTCTAATTTTGGTCGAGGTAGAAAGCAGTAAGTGCTCGGTCTGAGAGCTGGCACACACCCCCAGAGAGACAGCTAACACACCTCAGAGAAGCATCTCCCAAAGGCAGGTGCCGCCAGAGTACCCAGCAGGCCACAGGTGAGAGAAGCACGTACTGTCACCCACAGACATCTGGTTTCATGTCACTCTCAATGCCAAAACTAGTTTTTAAATCTCTATGATTTCAAAGAATCATACATTGCAACATTTTAAATTTAGAAATGACTTAGGTATGTAACTGCCCCCTTCCATCCTTGCTCACCACCTTGTCCACATACTCTCCAAGCAAAGACGGTGAATTATAGTCCCCTCTGGAACCCGCTTGTCATCTGCTTGTGTGTCTGAATCCTTTCCTGAATGGACTTCAGGAGAAAGCAGTGTCTAATGTAGCTGAAGAAGGAAGGGCTGTTGTCATCAGGAGAAAAAGATCCCCAGACTTATTTGCTTTGGCCAAGGGAGCCCTGGGGGCTGATGCTTCCTTAGGGAGGAGGGTGGCTAATTCTGAGGATGGTCTCAGCATTCTTGTTCAGTTTTTGGTATCTGTCGGTACAAATTAATCAGATTTCTTCTGAAAATAGCAAACGCATTTTCAACTCTAAGTAAAGTGTAGTAGGGCTGGTATATGTTGAGTGCTGGTTACATTCCAGGCACTCAATAGGTCTCGCCACATGTTATTTCATTTCAACCTCAAGACTGCCCTATGGAGCCCCATCCTTACCTCCATTTGGAAGTGAAGAAGCCGAGGCTTAAGCATGTTATGTACTTTGCCCAGCCAGCTAACAAAAGCAGCCTGACTCCACAACTTTGACGCACTACCTTGTATTATATGATAAGCAAACAGGAACCTTGGAAGGAGAATGCAGGCAGAAGAGACGAGGAGGAAAGGGTAAATCTAATTCATTCTCTCTTTGGACATGACTGAGAAACAGTTCCCAAAGAATCGCATTTGTGTTTTTACAGCACAAGCATCAAACTCTATGATGAAGATACTATGAATGTAATTTATCCCGGGTCAATTAATAATCCTTTCTTCTGCCCTTTTCAGGAATAATGGTTTTTCTCAAATAGTTTGTCTCAAAGGCTTCTGACCAATGAACTACTTCTGAAATGCATGACTTTGATGATTAAGAGTGGCTGAAGGGTCCCAGGAAATGATGAAGCAGCATGTCAGTATAGTGGTGGTGGGCTGTTGGAGGGTGGGTGACCGTGTCTTGTTTTCCATGCAGCCTCAGCATCCAGTGGCTGAGTTGGACTGGGTGACTGATTCGGTCGGTGTGTTCTCCACTGAATCCAGAGCAGAGCATCGCTCCTGCCACAGAGCAAGTGCTCCCAAATATTTCTAGACTGGATGAATTCCCTGCTGAATGTGGAATGTGTAAACTGTATACTATAGAAAAGACCTGTATCATAAATAGGACAAATAACAGGTTTCAACTGCACCACCTCTATCACACGGCTGTAAATGCACCGGGCTTCTATTACATGGATGTAACTCTACTGCCCCTATTACACAGCTGTAACTGCATCTCTATTACATGGCTGTAACTGCACCACCTCTATTACATGGCTCTAATGCACTATTACATGGCTGTGACTGCACCACCTCTATTACACGGCTGTAACACTGCTGTAACTACACTGTATATTTGTATACTACCTGTTTTGATATGTGAAAGTAGCAAAAAAATAAGAAAGTTTCAAAACACTTCACAGCCAAGAAGAGAAAAATAAGAAATGGAGACAGAGTTGATGAAAATTCCTAGGAAAAGTAATTTCAAAGATTCAATATAGAAATGATCCCAGGATATTGTGGTTTTATTTTCATCAACTGTTTTATTTTGAGAGGAAAAGCTGGTTCTTCTAACTTCCATAGATGTGCCCCATCTCTACCCCAAAACAAAGAAAGTGTTTCTTTGTACAGCTTTGTGACTGTCAGAGAGCAAGGGACGAATGTGATGAATTTTGACAGAGAATAATAATAACAATTTTTAAACTCCCTTATTTTTTCTTTAGTACCCTCTCTCGGAAAGGGCATATATACTAAGAATGGCACAAAGTGACGGATATGGTGACACTGTAATCTCAAAGAGTGTAAAATGTTAAAAATTTGATAACCCTTATAAAATAACCACATAATTACATTTATATTGAAAATGTCATCACCTTTCATCTATATATTAAATATATGAAATCAATTTTAAAAGTATTTAAAAAATAAATTCACATATGTATTTCTTTCCTCTGATGGGCACTATTGTGCTGTTTTGCCTTTTTTACATTGCCTGGGGTATTTCATTATATAACCTAATTTCAAATATTGTTAAGCTAAAAGCATTAAATTATTTTTATGTTCACTTGTTAAATGTTCAAATATGATCCCATTAAGGGAAACCATTTCAGCTTTCAGCCATCCATTTTTAAATGTTAAGTCATCTTTTTCTTTCTAGGCTGCAAAAGTGTATTACCAAATAAACTGACAAAACATCTCAGCCACTCACATAAACGTGCAATTTTAATGCCTTCTAATCACACAAATCAATATGAGATTTTTGTGCTTGTGCACGACCTTCTTCAAATTACCCCCCCGTTCTGGCTGAATCAGAACGAGTGTGGGCTATTTGATAAAAAACCCTAAGTGTGTGAAATAAGGGTCCTTGCCTCTTCTGCCAGACTCCTCTTGACAGAAAGATGATAGAAACCTCACATCCCTGGGAGAGTAAATGCAAACTGACAAGAGATGAGCCTTTAGATGTTGAATATAATCTTGAATTGTGCTTGAAGTGTCTTATTATCTTGTCTTTTGATGTCTGAAGGGGTGGCTCATTGTTAGAAAAAGGAAAACCCTCGCGCATCTTTGCCATCTTTAAAAATTGCTTGGCCTTTAACAACTGCTTTTCCAACTAATGTCCATTTCTCCTGACAATAAATATGGCAGGTTGCCGACAAGTGACAAACAATTTACTTTACATGCCACACTTTTATGGGCTTTGCGAGCTCATGTGGAAGTGGATTTTTAAAAGTGCACTGAAATTAGCAGTATTACAAATGTTAAGACTGAGCTCTACATGCAGATGGGAAGTTACTTGTCATGGTTATTTCCTGCTCTTTCTGGTTTTATATATCACCGGTGCTAGATTCAAAATTCAAGTTTTTGATTTATCATTCACTAAAAACAGCCAGGGAAAATGAAAACGCAACAACTAAGTCCAATAGATTCCATGAAGGAAAATGCACTAGTGCAGATTTCCAGAGCATGTTGCAGTATTCAGAACAGTTTACAAACAGAATCTCATTTCTAGGTAGGATATCAAGATGGACATTGGGCTCGCTGAATTCTGCCTCTCATCTCAGACCCTTCAGCACTTCTTAATTTCTGATGTCCTTTTGGGTACCCCTTACCCTTTATACCCACCATTTATTTTGTGGGTTTGGTTTTAAGTTAAAAGCTTCATGATGTTCCCAGTCAATAGGATTCCTGAGCAGCTAAATCACAGTCGTGCTAGTTTTCTGTCACCCAGCCAGATTTTGTGAAAGCTTTCAAGATCTTTTCTCAGACCTCCGTCACTCTAAGAATCCATAAGAATTCTCAAAAGGACCATAAACCGTTACAGGGTTCAGGTCATTGTATCATTATGAAAACATATTGACACACTACCAATGACAAGACGAGTAGCTACCCTTCTGAGCTAGCACGACCATCTCAATGCCATCAGCAGTCTCCATTCTGACCAGCTCTGGCTTTGCTTGCTTGTTGTTTGTAAGTGAGCGTAATTTTTAACACTTTTCTGACCGCCTGCAGACTCAGATTGGATTGCTAGGAAATTACTATAAATATGATGGGAGAATCTGACGGGAGAAGGAAAGATTCCAAACCAAAGCAAAGAAATAGACTGGTGTACCTGGAAAATTGAATTATTTCTTAGGAACTCTTAAGAATAAAGAGTTAATCTTAGGAATATGAAAAATATGAGCCAATCAGCACCTAAAACAATCACGTATGTTTCCTTCCAAAAGTTGATGTTTCCCTCTATTCTGAATGTTTACCTATACATACACTGTATGATCTAATTAAATGGACCCATTAAAATGTTAGCTTTATGCAATATATCTTTCATGCTTCTCCTTCTGCAAATTGTATGCGTCCTTTTAGCACAATTCTATCTTGCACTATTTTGCTAAATATAATTAGACCTATTAAGAAAAAAAATGCAGGTCTGGAGAAGAGCGTTGCCCCCCCCCACCCCCACACATCACTTTCATAACTATACATTTTTGAATGCAGGAAAATGTGTTTTCCATTTGATTTTTTAATTCTCTTCTACCCTCAGTTGATTTTGGCAAAAATTCCCTCTGCAATAATAATTTTCATGTTTTTTGAACAGCTTCAAATGTCTGCATTTTTAAATCAAATTAATCCCCCAGCCTCTCTTCTGCCTCAACAGTTGATGATTCTCTCATGCAATAAGTAGCCCCAAACCATAATATATAAAAATAAATCTTGCCATATTAATATTAAAAGACAAATCACTGCATATGTGACCACCGAGATCTACAAAAGGAAACTGATTACACCACACCGTTTTAATAGTAAATATTTTAAATGTGATTTTTTTGTGCATCCAGCACCCATTCTATCTTGGTATGTAGTCATGCAAATGTATATTTAAGCACGTGGAATACTCGCAGGAATGTATGACAAAAATTGTACCCAACTATTGAACAAGTGCTTTTTACTTAAAAAAAAGAGAAAGATAGACATTTGTACTGTAATGTGTGTATAGCCCACAAATAGGAGAATATTTCCGTTCCCAACAGTTAGACCCCAAAACTTATCCCCAGCTTGAGAAAGTTTTGTAGGTTTTAAAAGTATATATGTTCCTTACAAATCAAACCGCACAGAAACCCCCAAATCTCTTTACTGAATTAAACCACACAAACATGGAGAAATCCTGTTGTCTCCTCTGCCTAGTGAATGGTAGCTTCAAAGAACACACTGGAACTTGGACTACAGCCTAACTCTGCCTGAGGTAAGAGTGTAATATAATTTATTGCCCTTTATTGGTAAGCTATTAATTTTGATAAATTTATCTGGAAACTTTTTTTTTGAAATATACATAGGCATAGGAGAAGTATATTTAAGTGACATATAGGTAACATGAACTTTAAAAAAGCTTCTTATAAATTAGACTTTATTAATTTTATGATAGAGAAAATGCATACATACCACAAACTCAGTAAGACAAATCTAAGTGGCATCTGAACACAGGAAAAGAGCGTACCCCAGACACCCAGGAAGGTTTATGAGTACCCACAGCGCCCCAGAAAGGAACAAAAACAAGAATGGAAGTGGTAAGAAGATGGAAAATGTGCAATGGAAATCGTTATTTTGAGACACTATGTCGATGCTAGTCTTTAAATATGGTTTTCTTGGCTTTCACAAACTTTTCTCACAACTGGGGGTTTTCCTTTGTTAACAAGATGAAATTAAAGTAACACGAGGTATTTGGAAAGCACATCGATCTAGAAAACACTGATTATTTTACAGAAAAAGATGAAACTCTATGACAATGCCACATGATAGGAAGGGCAAACTCTCCCTGAGTTGTTGAGGCGTTTCACGTTGGCCGTCGCTGGTGTGTTCGTGTCCTAAAAATGCCTCCATGTTCTGCCTCATTCTCAGGCTGAATTCACAGGTTTTATTTTAGTTATTTACTAAGAACACTTTTAACCAGCTTAATGAATGCAGACTTCATTACAGAATCCCATTTTCAAATGGTCTTCATTATAGGAAACCTCTTCAGCATTTAGTTTACATACAATGATATCACTTAGTTTCTCTAATTGTAATCTGATCATTTTCTCCCCATATTTTCAAATAGTTTTGATGGCAGTGCAGCCCTCTAATAAAAGTGACTTAGACTGTATTAGTTATGTTGCTCCAAGTGGCTACTTTTTTAATTAACCTAAAAAACAGTATAGTCTTACCTCACGTAAGACCTTGAAAGTACTTTCAAAGGAGTGACTGAAAGAGAAGTTGGAGCGTGGATTTTCTTTTAAATCCTCAAAGAAAGTATAAGCATTCACATAATATACCAGGTTTTTTAAAAAAGTAGCAGCTAACTATTAAAAAAGAGATGTCGGGAGCTGTGCGTCTTCAGTAGGTCATTTTTTTTAATGATCTTTGAATGCTTACAAAGTTAATTTCCTTTTCTCTGAGAATGACAAACTTTCTTCAAATAAAAAGGATTCTCTGTTATTCTTTCTAACCTGTGTTCACACTAAAAAGACTTAATTCATTTTTGATAGTTCACAATAATGTCACCGCATAGAGTAAGAAATGTCACCAAACGAGTCCACACTTGTTTCATATTTTTATAAAATCTGACTTGAGGAATCAGAAGGTGAGAGTTTACATTCAAAAGACAGTCAGATCAACCCGTTTAAGAAACGGCATTATCAGAAGCCCGCATATTGCCAAAGCCCATAAACTCCATTCTAAGTGAATTTTAATATAGGTGTCACTTGAAGGTATTCCCAAAGAAAGATTCAGTGTGGACAGATTTAGAATCTCAGGTTTATAGCGCGAAAGTATATGGTCAGCAGTAAAATACCAAATTGAAACAAATTATGCTCACTTACTTCCCTCGAAAAGAAAAGACATCTGAAATTTGAAAGGATAAACATTTAAAGGGGCTGAAATGGCATTCATAAAAAGAAAGCTGAACAAAAACGCCAGCCAAGTACAGACCCAAGAAGACAGCAAACCAGAAAATTCCCGAGCCACATTGGATATTAAGGAAAAACCCATCTACTGGAGAATGGCAACTGTTACTATGTGCTTTCTCTTGCTACCTCTGCCTTTGGATATTTTTAAAAAATTTATTAACCTGACAGCAGGAAACTTTACACAGATTGCCCCTTGACAGGGTGCCAGTTTGGTATAAACACTTTGCTATCTTTTTCCTTAGCATAAGAAAATCAAGAAGCATGTTAAGTGGGGCCAGGTGCATATCTGCCAAATGTGACCACTCCTCGGATGGTCTCCTTTCCCAGGGAAGGTCTGAATAATGAGCAGCAACCCAAGAGTGGACCTGCACCGTCCACCCCTCCTTCACAGCTACTTTCTTTTTAATGTGTGCATGTCTGATGTATTATTAATCCCCAAACATAAACCAGCAAGAGTGCCAATCAAACGAAGTCCCAGTCCTCTCACAAATGAGCTGTTTACTGTCTAATAACAGGCAAGATCCACTTGAAACAGTCACTTCAGTCTCTTTTTTTAAGTGGGGGGTAAGCAATTTTGTTCGGGTAGATGAGAAAGAAGGTGATCTACTCACGGGCTGAGCCCTGGGAGCTGGAATCTGGAGTGCACCTCCATTTATGAATTATGACGTAAACTGAGCCAGGCGAACTACAAAAATACAATCTTTAAGACAGAAGCATTCAAGACCTTGAAAAGACTAAAATGGGATCACTTGAGGGGGAGAGGGGAGGTGCAAATTAATGGTCTTACTTCCAATTGTTTATAGGACCATTTAACCATAACAGCAAAATTTAAGAATTAGAGCCATCTAAATGAAGAAAAGAAAACGTGTAAAACCACACCAACATTGTGATTGGCTGAGGTGTCACCCTGTAGTAGCGTCCTCAGCACCGCAACACTGAACTTCCTTGTTTCAACAGACGTCTGGCCTGAGGACCCCAGGCATAGCAGACAGAAGAGAAAGGTGCTAAGGAAGCCCCCACTGATTCTTCTGCCACGTATTGTGCGCTGTCCTCCATGAAAGTGCCGCTTAGAAATGAGCCACAGCTCAATGAATGGATATGGGGAAAAGTTTGAACATCAGTGCCATTTTCTATGGAATCTCTTTTTATTTCAAAACTTACACCTTAATGCTGTTTATCAATGCTGTCTTATAGTGGTTTTCTGGGTGGGGTGGGGATTAAACTAAATTTGACTAAACACACACACTGGGATTTTTAAACAAATACCTCGGTGCTTTAGATTTTCTTAAATATTCAGAAATGGACCCAAATGTGCATTTCCCCTCAGTAGGTAGAATGTGGCGTGACAAGGGCTCATTTGACTATTAAAGCTTATCGTACATCTAATTTACTTACACAAATACAGGTTTCTACTGGTTTCTTTAAAATAACTGTTTTGCATAGAATCTATTACTCAAATTGTTTAGCTGATTTAAAAATACACATCTTTGATATTTCCCTAACAGAACACGGTTTCTTTAGTAAAATAGTATGAATTTTCAAGAGATATAATATCAAAACTTTAAAAAATATAAGGCATGATGCATATTTTAAATAAATATATTTCTCCAGGGAATTTTCCTCATCACCTCCCAGCTGAATCTCTCTGATTACTGGCCCCAGCATATTTTATCAGACTATTATAAATATCCCAGGCTTTGAGACCTGAGAGAGACGTCTAAAGTAATGAAGACAGTATTGCCGCAGTGAAGGCCTCCACTTGTGCACAGGCCAGAGGCAGCGTCCCCACAGAGGGCCATCCCCAGAATGTCCTGCCAATGACCTCCACGCTGACCTGCAGAGACCACTGTCTCAAGGGGTGACAGACAATTTAGTCCCTTATCCTTTTGTCACTGAAACCAACTCCACTGCCATAAATTCTAATCAAGTCAAACTGGATGGCAATTAAAAAAAAATCTTATAATGCATGCTTCTTCTATGAGAAAGAACAAAAAAGGAGAGGAAGAGAAAAACCCCATAGATAGTACATTTTCCAGCAAGGAAGAATCTCTGACCCAACTTTCAACCCTTTTCCAATAATAGTTCACAGATAAATGACATTGGAAATACTCTTCCAAGTATCATTGCATGCAATTTCTTTTAACCTGGAAAAAACAGAATATCCTAAGAGAAAGCCAACCCCCAATTTTTATTTCAGGTACAATGTTTATAAATGGCTTTTTGTTTATACCCGATCTCAAGGCTTTAAAGCTGTGTGCCCAATTCACATACACCGTGGTATAACTGACAAGTAAGCCCCAGATGAACCCAGACACCCCAGTAGGTGGAACTTTAAGAAAAGCAATCATGAGGTTTAACTTGAAACAATAAAAATATTCCCAGGAGGAACACTGTTAATATATCATCTTCCAAATTTCAAATATATATGGGAAGAAAATATTAGGGCATGTTTTATGTGGTCTCGCTTCTTCAGCAGAGACTGAATGGGAGAACTTTAGTACAGATATTTTTCTAGGGACATATATTACTTCAGTCCTTTCTGTGGCCATTTTCCTGACCAAGTTGTTGATACTACCATTTGAATTTTAGCATCCAACTTGACTGAATGTGGAACACTGAATTCTTGATGGGCGTAACTAAAAATGAAGCACCACATTGACATGAGCGCCATAAACGTCACTAGAGAAACACAGCAACCTCTTCCCTTTAAGATTGTTTGCCAAAGGGCAGTTTTGAGAGTGGTTTCAAATATGTACATCACCAGTCACATATTAAATGACTGGCCCTGTGTGATATCACTCATCGATCATGCAGCTGAAACATGGTGACATAAAGAGCCAGATTCTCTAAAAATATCCTGACAGGCAAGTCTGTTCTCCTCCATTCTGTTTCCTACGGCTCAGAGGTTAGCATAATACAGTCATGAACTGAGAGTGAAGGCTATTCTATGGGCTTTAACAAAAATAAATAATGCACCACTTAATGATATCACAGAGAACCACCTAACCACATGTTTCTCAATGAAATGTGAATTCATCTCTCCTAAGTGTACTTTAGTTTCCATGGCTGTTCAAGTTAAGCAAAATGTTACTTCTGATGTAATTACTTTATAAAACACAAGGGCCCTTTTCTGAACTTTCTACTTAGGCTAGCATATGGCTTCTGGTTCCTCCTCCTGGTATTCTGAGCTGCTCTGAGCACTGCAACATTCTGCACAGTATGTTTCCCTTTGGATGCTGTTAAGTGCAGAGGTGCAATTTAAGGAGAGGCATAAAAGACCCAATGGTTCCTGGAATTTCCTTTGTTTATCCATAGAGGGCATCAGTATTAGCCTTTCTCCTGCAGTTTTGGGCTGAAGATGCCATACTGCGAGAGAAACAGACTTGTCCTCTGGACTGCTAATTTCAACAAGACACAGAAGGGGAAACAAGCTCCAAAGAAACCCATTTATACTGAAATTTCAGGCACAATAAAAAACTGAGCGCTTCTTGTCTCCCATAGTTGGTTAATGACTCTCCACAAAGGGAGACATTAGCAAGAAGCACATGATATGTCTAATCTGCTCCTTTCATTATAGAAGCACAGGTTTCAATAGTACAATGTCTATGCTACAAGAATGATAGTTTGAGAGAGTATGGTAGGAAAGCATTGTTCAGAGAGAAACCTGGATGCTCTGTTATTCAGGAGGAAGGTAATTCTTCATTACCAAGTAGAGTGTAATCAAAATTACATATTAAAACGAAAAACCTGAACATGTTCACATCAAAGAAATAATGTTTCATGAAATTGTTACTCATTGAGTGTTGCCAAAGTTACCAAAAATTCTGGGAGAGAATTAATCCAGAAAGTTTTAGTCTGTTACATAAACTGGAATATTAAAAGGTAAAAGTGTAGTGAACTCAATAGCTAAGGAAACTTCAGGGCACACTGAAGGATTTCCTTCCAATGTACCTTCTGTTCTCACTGTCTCCTATTGTCTCCAACTCTTCCCTCAAGTTTTCAAAACTGTTCATCTACTGATTTCTTCTTTACCTAATGGAAACTGGGAAATAGTCACACTGTGTTTGAAAAGCACCTTCAGAGACCAAAGAAAATTAAGTGAATACATAAGGAATATCAGATTTAAGATGTAGATTTTCCTGGGTTCTGTCACAGATTCAGAAGTTGAGAATTGCAGTGAAGATGAATACCTTCTGAAACCTACTATGATTTCTAAACTAAACTGATATCTTAGTCTACCCCACAAAGGTTCCACTTAAGGTGTATTTTCAGTGAACGTCTAATTCAAATTTCTCTGACTCTCTGGAATTTTTTTAAGCTTATTTCTCTAATGTGCAAATTGGTAAGAGATGACAAAAATGTGTGACAATTTTCAACAGTGGAAATCTAAATATATGTTAATAATACAAATTAGTAGTACAAATTTATTACCCCTCCACTGGTTTATCTGAAAAAAAAAAGTTGGGGTTTTAGGTCAACATCTACAAAATGCATTTACTTTTTAAAAGCATGCAAACTTTAGGAACGAATAATCCATTGTCTGCAGTTATGTTGAGTTCACAACTGATTATTTTTTACAAGTCGACGTGCTTTGTATTAGCACCTCAACATCCAAGAGGCTGGAACATGGCTTTTGCCTTGCTGTGATTTATAATTTTATCTGACTTCTCTCACTAACCCCCTGAAATGAAATGAGTGTTTTAGGATATAACTCTTCCTACACAGATAAAAACTTAGACGACAACAAAATATTTCTTTAGAGTGAAAATGCTAAAACCTTAATGCCTGGGTATGGAAAATTTATGTTAGAGGTAGAACTGCTGCTTTTCAAAGAAAGGGTCATATGACAGAATTTCTTGAAACTGGAATTTATTATACTCAACTATAAAACTGGTTTTCCAATAGAAAATTTGAAACAGTTTCTCTGCAACACCCCACTCATGTCTGATCGGGTAAGCAATGAAAATCAGAGAAAAGCTCCTCTGTTGAAGCCGGCCTACAGTTGCCGAACTATCAAAGCTGTTTTCTTTCTATAGGTTAAAAAAAAAAAAAAAAAAAGCTTATTATTTTAACTGAATTAATGACTTTCTTAACAAAGCAGCCTAGGCAATGATGTTGTTTTTCTTTGAACTTCAGGCACATGAGTGTTTTTTTAAACCTGAGGCCAAGCATTTCTCTGCCAGATATATAGAGATTAGGTACATACTTTTATTAATATTAGGTTAGAATATATATGCATGAACAGGTTAGTATCTCACATATGTGTGTATGTGTGTGTGTGTGTGCGTAGTAGTACAAGTAAATAAACACTTGAAAACAATTAAAGGCAAGTGTTTCAGGAGCAACTGTTCTGAAAACCTAATGTCACTCTCCCTCATAAAATGCTTCTCCAGCAGAGACATCTATCACCATCCATCACTCAGTCACACATCTCAACAACAGGCTTCCCTTTCTGATTAGAGATCACAGTTGCCTGAGTTCGCTTACAGAGTGTCATCTATTTGAATGACAGATGTCTTTGCTGGAGTGGCACTCTGCTTGTCCTGGCTTTGTTTATGAAGCAAGGATTCCTAAAAGGTCCTGGGCTGCTTTCATGTTTAGGACAAGGCTATCACCACCTATTAAAGGGGACAGGGGTAGGGGGAGGAATGCAAAGAACCTATTTTCCTTTCTCATCACCCTTGTAAAAAGAAGAGCTAGTCATTCTAATTGAACTTACAAAATGTTATTTCTTTGAGCCATTCCCGTAGCCACCTTTGTTTACCTGGCACAGAATGACTTGTATTGACATTTTTCAGTTCCCTCTCCCGTCTTTTGACTGCAGATAATAACTTTACTCTCCTTCCCCTTAACAAAAGGCTGCGAAGCAACCCGAAACCGAGTCAATATTTATTCAATAAATGTTAACCAATTCTCACCATGGAACTGATTTCCTGATTATCATTACCACCTTCTTTTTGCAAATCATTTCTAGCCTGGGGACTCTGGCACAATTTGAAAAGTCAAGGGGCCCGCAAGGAAGTTCCTTGTTGGGAAAAGTTTGGAGGCCATCCTCCTGGCCGGCCGAGGCAGCTCCGGGGCTCAGCCCCACCGAGCTGCCCAGTCCTCTTTAGCACTTGCAGGAAAACTGAATGAACAGCAGGGAAAGAGGAGGTGGGCTGTGATGGCTCTTCCGGACAACACGGTCGGACTGCAATGAAATACCTAGACAGACTTACCGAAGAGCTTGCTGGGAGTGTCCTCGCTGTCATTTGATTCCACGGGCGCAAGCAGGGGCTCATTCAGCTCGCTGTCTGAAGTAGCAGCCTTGTCCTCACCTCTCAACTCCGCATTCATTTCACTCTGCACTGACAGCAAGGGCTTCCGGACTTGTCCAGCTATCATTGGATCCTAGGATGGGGGAAAAGAGTGAAGGGGAGGAAAAAAAAAAAGTGGCAGCTTTAGTGTGCGTGTCCTCTCTCTCCCTCTCCCTTCTGCTCTCTCTCTGCACACACACCCTCTCCCTCTCTCCTCTCTCTTATCTCTGGCCGCTCCCGCTGTTATTGCTGGCTGCAGTCAAGTGAAGAGCTATTACAGATCCGAGGAGTTCTCCATTACTCCCTACCCTATTAAAGCTCAACTAGCATGTGAGAGATTCAGGAGGCTTCGGAGGGAAGGGGAAAAAAAAAAAAAAAACTACTTTGAAAGCAACCTAACCAACCCAGCTTTAATTGCGGCATGTGCCTTTGTGAGAATGTTTTTACACCTTGGGCCGTCTTTAATGCAGTAAGAAAAAAAGGAAGTGCGGGGTTTGTACTTGAGCAACGCACTTAAAAAAGGAAGGAGCACCCTATGGAGGAACCCCAGGCTATTTTAAGAAGCCCTCTCCCTGGGGGAGAAGCAATTATCCCCGGAGCAAAGACAGAGAGAGAAAAGAATCCTCCAAACGCTTTCAATGGATTAAAAGAGAGATTTCTCATGTAAATTCTATAGGCACCCTTAGAAGCTGACTCCGCTGGTCCCACATTTGGGACTGAAGCTGACCCCAAACCCACTAAACATTTGAAAGCCAACGAGGCACAACAAAATATATGACAATCGGTTTAAAAACATGTTTTAAGGAATTGGAAAAATACTCACAAACTATGTCCAATAATTCGGATACCTAGAGCATCACACGCCCAGAGCATTAAAGAATAAGGAAAACCAAAATCACCTCCAAAAAACAGCAAACTCTCCCCACCCCAATAATTCAAATTTGCTTTTTCTTCAGCTCATTAGGAGGGTATCTTAGGATCAAAAATATTTTCCAAGGGCGGCCTTTTATTCCGTTTGCAAACTAAGATGCACAATATGGTTTGGGCACAAATATCAGAGGCAGAAGGAAAAGAAAAGCAAGGAGTGCCCTTTTTGCGTTATCTGGGAGCTATTTATTGCCAAGTTCGTGCCTAAATGGTTCCTGAGCAGGAAACAGGTGACCGGCACTGGAGCAGGTGGGCTGGCATGTGCTCTTGTCCCATCATTACATTGGTGGCGGTATGCCTGTGATTTTTTTTTTAATGTATTCATGCCTGAAAAGTGAATTTGATATGACACATGATAATCTATGAAAATGTTAATCAATACAAATAGTTTAAGCTGTCATCAAATGCACTTCTTTAGTCAATACTCATACCACTGAAAACAATGTCACTGTCACCAGGGCTTAATTTGCACAGCACTTAAATATTGGACTCTGTGCATCAATGCACTTCTTCAAATACTGTAGGTAAACACATTTTCTCCCTATTTAAGGCTGAAGCACTCAGCTCGCATTTAGCTGAGCCGAATCCTCCCTTTTGAATACCTTGATAGGTCCACTGGAGGGCAAAATTAATACTTAATTGAATCTCACAGTCATCAAAATAATCGATACTTTTTTATTATTTATTCTTTACAGTCTGTTGACTGTTTCAAACCTCTGAGGGAATGGTGGAAAGGATTCATGGCTTTGAAACACTGTCATTTAACAAGGTAATTTTCAGTGGGGCATTAGAGGTTGTGAAACATATAATAAAACAAAAATGGTGGCTTATAATAGGAAGAAAGAAAAGAATTATATTTCTGCCATCTAACAAAACAGGATAAATAAAAAAGCAAGTGCAGAGAGAGAGCGAAAAAGGAGGGGGATGAGGGAGAGAGAAAGACTGGCTTTTGAAGGGTTTTATCATATCAAGAGCAGAGCCGAGCTTTCATAATGCTGACATTTCTCATCCTGACAATCCTAAACAAGTGGAAAGGATGAGATCGCAGATATCATCTTTCATCACATTCCCCAGCTTAAGAACCAACATGACAGCTCCTTTCCCCTTTACACCGTTAATTACTAAATAAAATACTACTCTCTGTCAGCATCAGATTATTGCAGATAGCGACCACAAACATTTCTCCATTGTTTCCCCCCTCTGAAACGGTGAGACCTACCTTGAACTCTTTAGAAAAATAAATTAGGCTTGTCTCACCATATTGTAAATATGTGAAATATAATCAATGTAATCAATGGGGTCGATTCACAGCATTGTCAGCCTAAATGTGCTGGTGACAGATTAGCATTTCATTTACGGTGTTTGGTCGCAGAGATGTGGAGTGCTTGAAATTTGGGGGTGCGGGGGGGAAGGCAGGGACAGGGGAAAGGAGACACAAAATCATCAAATTTTCCCCAAATTTCTTTCCTATGTATCTAAGCAAGAATGCAAGCCTGATCCTTCTGATCCAGTTAGCAGAGTGCGGTGAGTAGGAAAGGGAACACAGCTTTACCTCGTGGTTTGCGTAAGTATATTACTTAGCGGAAATAAAGAGCCCAGGTTTAAATTCTAGTACATGCCCTTTACTTTATAGAAGGTTGAACACTCAGTCACTCTAATCTAAAGGAAGAGGTGTGACCTGTGGCCTTGAGGCACCCAGTCTCTGAGGCCACACTACTCATTTGGGCATTTTTTAAGGTAGTGTTCATGGTAAATTTATATTTAGAATAGAGCTTACTACTGGCATGATAAGCCAAACATGGTTATTAATGTATCAGTGAATATCTGGGTGGTCTTTAAAGAATATTCTGTTCTTAGTTTATTTGTGAATGGTCAGACTGAATCCTGAATCACAGAGTTGCTGAATGCAGCTGCTAAATTCAAATGCACTTCAACCTTTAAGATGTTCAGTCTGGCTGATGTGTGCAAAGTAGGTACTGGCAGATGGTACCTATTCACTGACCACTAGCTTTTCTTCTTTAAATTATTTTTATGTACCTCCTGCATGGCTAGGTTTCCAACTAGTGCCTCTCAATGACTTGAGCTTAGAAAACTCAGGAGTTTGTTATTCAAGTACTCATTTGAGTTTTCATCTTAGAAAACACTTTAGGATTTCCATGATGCTGCTGTAGCCCACATATATATGTGCATGACATGGTTAAACAGCAAATTCCCAGTGAGGCAGAGAGCAGACAGCTTTTAATCACAGCTGCAGCCACTGGGGGGTCCATTTGAAAATGTGTCACAAGCAGTAACCACTGAGTACCGTCTTCTAAGTGATGGGGGAGGTGCCTCTTTCAAGCAGCACTTGGCTTGGAAGTCATTCTCTCCCTGCCAAGAGTGATGGCAGCTGGCAAAATCCTTTCTACCAGAGAGAAGAAAGAATTCTTACAACAAGCATCAACACAGTTGGGAATGTACAAGAGCTGCACCTTCAGCATGTACAAGGATCTCTGCAGCATCAGACAGGAACAGACATAGCAGCTAGTGCAGACAAAACATAGAGTTACTGAAGACTCCTTGCTTGAAAATCTAAAATTGTCCCAACTGCAGTTGAAGAACTTGGAAATTCTCTGCAATTGGTTGATCAGCCTTGCCAGAAGGAAGTGACTATTCCAATATGGAACAGTAGCGAGTGTGTGCAAGAACAGGACACGGCCTATACCGACACGCACGCATGAGGACACGCACAAGGGTCCTCAGAGACTCAAGGGCCAGAAGGTGAGAGAAGAAGAAGTGGGAGAGCGAGTCTTCATTAGCAAGACCCCAACAAAATTCCACCATGTCCCGTGATGAAAGGACTGCCATGAACATCAGAACCACACAGTAATCATTTAAATCTCCTTCAGGCACTGTTACAGAGTAAAAAGAGGCCCCATGTATTGAATCCCTTTACCAGAGAGGTATTAGCTCATGTCATCCAAAATATGCAAGGTATTAATTAGTCCCTGTTTTAGGGGTAAAAGATGGAGATTCAGAGAAGTTAAGTGACCTGACCCAATGCCACACAGCTCTTAAGTGGTGAAGATGTATTTTGAACCCTAGTGGATTCATTTCCAGAAATGAGCGCCCCTTTATATGGCACAGTAGGCACCGGGTGAAAACCCAGGGCTCATGGACTTAAAAACTCCAGGGGGTTCCCAGAACTTGAATTATGGACCAGAAAGGATGTGAAACCCTGGAGAACTGATTCCCAGGGCATTGTGGGCATTATCTGCTTCCCTTCAGGCTCTAGGAATGAAGCACTTCTCTGATACTGCTTGGGTGAGCTCCGTGGGGTGACACGGTGTAGTGGATGGGACATCTGGGCTTGCACTCAGCCCACCTCCCTACACAAACTTAGCAAATCCCTAGCCATCCTTTCACCCTCAGTTTTCCCATTTGGAAAATCAAAAGGTTGGAACAAAACAACAGTATTTCCCAAAGCACATTCTGCAGAACACTTGTCCCAAAAGATATTCTACAACAAAGGAGTTTTGCAATCACACCCATGTTGACAGCACAGCAGGAAAGTTTCCCAGGAAAGAAAATGATTCAACTTTGCTTAACCTAGTATTTCCCAAATTACGTGACCAAGGAAGGCCTTCTTAAAATCTTTATCGTATTATCTAATAGACATAGTGCTTCTGAAACTCATTTTAGAATGTCCCCATGTACATTACATGTAAATCAGAGCTCTAATTGTTAACAATTCTGCAATAAGAAGCTAGAAGGCTTCAACAAGGACAAGTCTATCCAGTGCTTCCCACATTCCAATAACTTTTATCTACTTAATATTCTTGTAATTTATTTGTATAGTTATGGACTATATACAAAGTTACACAGTTATATACTGTATACTATATAGCTTAGTATATACTAACTGTGTATGCTCTCATCATTTACTAATTCCTGATATCCATTAATATAATTTTAAATAAAGATGTTCCCATGTATTTCTTGGCCTTGGATGGAGGAGAATCCAACGTAGCCTTCTACCAGGCTGTTAAAAATAATACCGGATAAACAAAGATATAATTCAGCTAAAAGCCTGCAATAATTTATTCACCAAAGTTTTTCTAAGCCTAATCATTCTCATTTTATAGTCAGAGAAACTAAAGATAGCAAGATTATTAACTCAGCGAAGCATCTGTGTCCAGTGGCAGCCACGTGGTGGATATACCCACACCCTCCCAAACTGAACTTGAACCAGGTCCAGCATATTTTTATGTACATACAAATCAACTATGGAACAGGCAATCAGAAGGGCTCTGAGGAAAATGTAAATAAGACAGGCTTCCTTAAAAACTGGAGGAAACTATTTCTTTTCAAAGTGCCCGAGTATGACAAAGTTGTACTTAACAGATCTATTTTATATCATTATAAGGAAAAAATTGTATTGGATTCTTCCCCTCCCCAATACACACACTCACTCTTAAAATGCCACATTTCAATTTAGAAAAAAGGTGAAAATAAGTTACCTGTAGCCAATTTAAGATGCAAAGGCAGCATCTTATTTTATGTTTAATTTCTCCCACTGAGAAGAGGTAAAAACCCAAATCACAAATAATTAAGAGGAAGAAGGGAGAGCTTCGTGACTTTGGGAAAAGGAAACTTCAAATGTGAATTTTGTTACCTTAGTCAGATGAAAAACAACTTTTATCTTGCTTTTACCAATTGCAAAATACTATTAAGTAGGTTAGTTGTCAGGAAGATATTTTATACATTGAAGAATGTTTCTCTCAGAAGTGACAAAGAATTTCTTACTTTTTAACACTTAACATTTCCTCTATCAATAATTTTAAAAAAGACATTCCATTTGACTTTTAGAAATAAAGCCACATTTTATTTTTATAAGTTCATTCTGTTGATATAAGTATATATATTTATTGTTGAAATTTTGAAAATTAATGAAAATCCAAAGACACTAAAAACATCATAAATTTACCTACCACCGATTATTTCACTTTAAATGTTTCTTCCTAACCTGCAAACAAAAATGGTTTTGAGAAGAACAGAAAATCCTAAGTTTTTAGCAAGTACTCAATAGATGGAAATTTACATTACAATGAATTTACACGGGAATGCTTAAAAAAGCTTAAACATATACACCCTTGATTATCCCATAATAAATTACAAAGCTTAAATGTATATATCCTTGATTATCCCGCAATAGATTTTTCCAGCAAAATGCTTATCCCAACCTTGATTCCTTCCTCGACTCAGTATTACCAACTGTTCTCTGTTTCCACTTTACAGTGAGTATGGCTGAAATCTTACTTATTAATCCTTTCTCCACAAATAAATGAGTAATCTGTGAAATGAAGCAAGGTACTCAAAATGAATAATGAATTTAGAGAATGAAGCATTGAAGAGACTCCTGGAAACCTCCCAGGTGTTCCCTGATTTAGCAGGAAGTCCCTGCAGGACCGCGAGGGAATCACCATCTCTTCCATCTTGGCTTCCATACCTACATGGCTTTACATATCGCAGGAGAAATATTAGGAGACTTGAGTGAGATATGTCTTACCAGTGGGTTTCAGCCCCGGCTAAGTTCACTATGGATTCAGTGAGACTGAGGAATGACCATGGAACGTTCGCGGGGTGAAAGGGTTTATTACCCTGCTTGTTCTCCCGGCGATAGGTCAAGCACTAGAATTACATCTGCATCCAACAGTCTGCAGGTCTGTAAACCTCCTTTGTCTCTGCATCCGCTCAAAACACTGGGCAGAGCTCTTTATATAGTGACTCAGTCAATCATCGCTTATTGCCTAAGGGTGTGGAAGCGGTAGCCTAGCAGCAGGCCAGTTACATCATCAGGTGGTTTAAGTTCAGGGAGAATCCTGGCCATAGGAACTTCAATTTTACCACAAGGCAATATAGAGAATGTATGTGAATCTGTTTTGAAAGAAAGTATTACCTCAATAGACCACCTTCCGCCACACCGCCTCCCACATTAACGCATCCAGTTGACTGTGGGTCACTTTTCTCCCCAGGCCTCCAATTGCAACAGGAGCACGTGTTGTAGATGCTGTGGTGTTCCGACCACACTGCCCCTCCAGGACCAGCACCCTCATTTCCCAGCTGCCAGGAATGTGGGCTAAGGATGGCTCCCAGCTGAGTGCCTCCCAGGAATTGTCTTTGCCTGAAGGGAGCTGCCTCCCAGAGGCCATGCCCCTTTCTCAGCACAGCCCAGATTTTGCCTTATGGCTGTAAAGCCTAAAATATTTACTCTCTCCCTCTACACAGAGAAGGTTTTCTGACCTCTGAGCTCCACCCTAGATTCAGCCTATTGTCTTAGTAAGAATTCATGCTGTAGGATCCGCACTTCACCAGAAGGGCCCCTCCAGGCCCGGCCACTAGACTCTCCAGCTATCTCGTTAGCCCTCCACCACTCCCTCATACTGCATTTTGCTAACTAGTATAATTTAAATTACTTTGAGTGAAATGAATGACTTATTGCCCAGCATTAATAGAGGCTGGAAATGGGTTCTCATTTGGTTAAATTAGTCAAATTCAAGATATATGTATTGGCTAAAATATTTTGGAGGCATTCCCCACCCTTGAATGAAACCAGAGAATATTAAGAATCTAGTAAGTTGTGTCACTCATGCCCTTGGGCAAAAGCTCCCTTCAGGTGAAGGCAATTCCTGGGGAGGCACTCAGCTGGGAGCCATCCTTAGCCCAAATCCCTGGCAGCTGGGAAATGAGGGTGCTAAAGGGGGAGTGTGGTCAGAACACCATAGCATCTACGACAACACATGCTCCCATTGCAAACTGCAGGCCTGGGAGAAAAGCAACCCACAGTCAACTGGATGCCTAAGGCTTGATCCTCAAACTGTCCCACATCTAGTCTTGGAGTCAGAGAGTTCTAGTTGCCTGGTTCTGACCATGAAAGAAACACATCTTCCATCTAGAATATTGCCATATCTGCCTTAATGAACCTTCCATGCAATCTGTGCTAGGTTCACCTAAAATGAAGGAGACTTAGGACTTCAGACGGGTTCAACAGACTATTTGGGGATTGTTTGCTAATGAAAGTGTCCTTAATAAATATCTGTATGGCAGGTTTTGGTCTCAGAACTGGTTTTCCTTATAACCAGGTAGCAAGGCTTTGGGATGCAGCAAGGCCTTACCCATCTCTAACCACGGCTACCATTATCTACCAAAACGAACCCAAAAGTTGTGTATACAAAATTTCACAAAATTTTTTTTGCAACCCAGCCACTACATTGGGTGTTGACCCATAGTTAGATAACTCTGTCCTAGGACAGGCAAGGGCGTTACAGAGCGGTATAGGGTCCAGAGCGCCTGCCCTGACCAGATTACATTATTTGCTGCCCTCATTATGCTTCAGCAATTTATATAAGAGATATTTGGTAAAGGTGGATGCCCAGAACAGTCTTGAAAGGATACAATCAGATTGCAAAGTAACTGACTTGCTTTGGTATCAGAGGAAAGAATTTCATTTAAATGTGCATATGGGCACAGTTTTTGGTGAGCCTCAGATAAGTGTGTGATCTCTTTCTCCCCTGTCAGTTGCCCATCTAGGGTCTCTGTGTCTCTCCCAGTCCCACCATGAGTGCCACACCCTCCTCACTATGCTTACCCTCTAGAGAAGACCTCAGTGAAAGATCAAAGCATCAGACGCTACTGTATTTAAATACAAACAAGCAAAACAGCTTTCAGCAGTGTAAATCTGTAGGTTGATATAACAACATAGCGATCAGTCATCCCACAGGGATCTGCCCACTCTGGACTTCTCCAGGGCATCTAGCGTGCAGTTAGACACACCCCATCCAGATCATCACACTGAATCTCTCTGGCTCCTTTGGCCCCAAGAGGGTGAAATGCCTGTATGGATGATGCTTCGTGTATACTTAGCCAGGAAAAAAGGGAGACATAGGTATTGACAACCTAATAGCACCATCAATTCCATTTCTGCTGCCTTTGTGAAAAAGCATCAATACGAGTTCAATGCAGGCTCACCTAGACCTAGTCTTTTGGTAATGGGGTTATACAGCAATATCGACATCGCATACACATACCCTATATTCATGCATTCTTCATAATCTGATGGCTTCAAATGGGCATCAGGGTTTAATCAGAATACAGCTCAGATTCTATTTGCATTTAGTGATCTGAAAGTAAAGAGAACATCTATCTGATCTCTGTCCTAAAAAAGCTTACTTTCTAGCACCTTAAACTTTCTCACAGAGGTACTTAGTATATGTATCATCCCTGAGTTATATCTATGAAATCTCAACAGTTGTGACTTTTTGCAAAAGTGGATGACAGAGTCGGCTTGCAGAATGGAAAGAAGACCTGGTGCCCAGTTTTCAAACTGAACCCTGAACTGGGAAGCCCTAAGGCTTTAAGGGAGGAGCTTCCAGGGACTCAAAGGAGGCCAAGGGAGACCAGTGCCTGCTCCTAGTTTTTAACACCGTCTTGGCTCTGCTCATCTGCCTTGCATGAGGTCCACACTGTGCCCGAAGAAGGACCTCACAGGTCTGCCCATATTACCTATTTGTGATGCATCACAACTGCAAAAAAAAAATCACAACAGGCTTTCTCGTGGTTAATCACTTAATTTTCCAAAAGAAGCATTAGACTCTCTAGAAGAGATGTTTGAGTCGTCTGTAGGGAGACGGGCCTCAGAATTCCCAACAGCCGCCATTGTGTCTGATATAAAATGGCTCTCAATAGATGTGTTTTGAATGACTGATTTTGAGGAAGGAAAGAAGAAAGGAAGGAAGGGAGGGAGGAAAGAAAAGAGGGAGGGAGGGAGACAGGAAAGGTGAGGGTATTTCCTTCCCTGGAAAACAAAGGGTTGTTCTTCGTTGATACTTTTATTTTAAAAATACATTTAATCGTGTCTGAAATTACACAATATGAAACCAGAGCCTCCCCAGGACGTCTTACCTGTCTGGCGTCGCACACACATGCGCCCTGAGCCCCCCCATTCTGCCTCCAGAAATGTGAGTTTGGTTTTGTGTGATCAGGTTACTTTGATTTATCACAGGACAAAAATGAAAATATTGAATAGCAACACTTGAAAAGGGAGAGGAAAGTCTTTTTTTCCTCTCTAGGACTGAGGTGGGTGGGAGAAAAGCTACCCCTGGTCTGGGGTAAGTTTATACAAGCAAAGGTGTCAGTGCTGGGCTCGGGGGCCCCAGATGAGTGCAGGGCCAGCCCACCTTGGCCTCACCCCACTGCTCTGTCCAAACCCTTGTTCAGCCTGGAGGATTCCCCTCTCTCCAGGGGGAGCGTGACACCGCTCCTGCACCAGGAACTCGCACCCACTGCCCTCAGGGTCACTCAGGAGCAGTACCATGAAACTCTCACAGCATATTAGAAACATGTTTTTATTACCAAAGCTCAAATCTATCATTTTTCTTGGAAGCAAAACTTAATTTAAATGAATAATACATTAAATATGTGGATCCATCTAATTCTACTCTTTCATTCTAATCGGCAAAGGACATACAGTTGAGGAGATAAACTTTTTTTTTTAAAAAGCATCCAGTTCCTGATAGTTTCACATTTCCATAAATAAATAGAAAAATCCATTCTGCCCCCTGCTGACAGACTAACATTCCTAAAACTCCAGTTGGAAATCTGGTGGTTTCTGCAGGACCTTCTGAGCTGGGTCCAAGCTGCTGATTCACAGGCCAGGCCCTCCACACTGGGCCCAAGCACACCTTTCATATGGGCATATTTCCAGCTGGGGCATATGGGCACAGGGCACACAGAAAACGAATGCACAGTTCACATTTTCTAATGATTGTAAACATACTAAGATGATTTCTGGCAGGTGGCAATAAAATGTCAGGGGGATGCATGGTCTGCCTTGCACAGACATGCCCTTCTTTGGCCCTCAGTGGGCTGGTGGTGGCCAGCTTCACTGCGACCTTGCAAGTCCCCAGACTTGGGGTGCCAGGGAGACAATTTGGGGTCTGGAGCCAAGAACCTGTGCTCAGCCTAAGGTCACTTTCTACTCACTGAAGGGCCTGGGGAAAGGACTTAGTCCATCTCTCCCTGCCTCAGTTTCCCTGAGAGGTAATGAGAGTAATAACAGTATATGCCTCATAGGGTTGGTTTGTAGATTAAACTAAAAATTCACAAATTAGCACAGGCTTAACACAAGCCCACTGCATAAGAGATGCATACCCTGCTCTGTGTGTACAAATCTTCTGATAAAGTAGGAACATATGTACATTTGACTGTGGAAAGCTCCCCAGACTTCCTCAGGTTTTCAGAGGGATTCACGATCCACCTCTCCAACCTCCCCCCAAAAATATCAGTGCATAACCACTGTTGAGGAGTGGGGACCTGTCGCTGTATCCTTCAAATATCAAAACAGCACTTGGCACATAATAAGCCCTCACTAAATACCCATTGATTTTATTTGAAAAACAAAAACAAGAATCAATATCTATAAATGATGGAAGAAAGGTCAAAAAATAGATTTTTCAAAACTAAATTACTTGCATGTCTTTTGAGAAGGAATTTGCTTTATAAATCCTAAGGCCTTATAAGGAAATATTATTTCAAGAAATAAGAGGGCTGTAAATTCCGTATCCCTGAATTAAAACAGAGCATGGCTTTTTATTTTCCAAGCTTCACATATCCACATTCTCCAAAAAGACCATTCTATTCCTATTCAAAAGGCCATTGCCTAATTGATTTCTTTAATATATGTTTTCCTTTCCTCTGCTCTCCAACTGCAGTTACGCGTGCTGGACGCTAATGATGCGGCTTGCTACGTTGTTATTTCCTGTCCTTCAGGGCCAAGGGGGCAGCTTTCTTCGCCAGCTCCAGCTCCTGTGGAGTTCTCACATTTTCTGCCTTGGGTAGGCGCAGGGCTACGCCCAGACGCAGCTGTGCCCTCTCCCTCCTTCTCCTGTAATCCACTCTCCTTCAATATTCCCAGGGTGACCCTTGACTGTCCTTTGAATGCTGCTCCAATTCAAAAGGCTTCTGAGCTTTTAAAGCGAGCAGGGATAACATAATTCCAAGGAGATTGGGGCCGGGAGGGAGGGAAAATGTGATTGGAAAGATTAGCTAAATCTGATTCTTGTAGATTTGGGTGCTCACAAATACATGAACTGAGAGTTTGTTTTCTGCGGGTTCTTCCCACCCCTCAGCTACCTTATTAACCCCTGCTAAAAATATTTTGTTTCTAAACCAGACTATAAAAAGAGACTTAGCTGAATTATTTCTTGAAATCTCTAGCCTTTGAAATTGAGGGATAGTTTTAAATAAGGGTGGCTTTTATTCATGTTTATGTATGTCCTCTTTGTTTTGCGTGATTGGAGATGGCTCTGAATCGGGATCTACTTAAGACAAAACTGATGCAATTCAACAAATATTTACTGACAGTTCATCACGTACGAGGTGTTGTGCCCGGGACTATGGGGAATGCGAGGATCAAGAAACATTTGCTACCATCAAAACTTTCGCCATCTAGTAGACATCAGTAAAGAAAAGAGAGTGACTGCGCTCAGCATCTTCTAAGAGCCTAGTGTACTTTCTTTCACAGGTGTAACATTTTCTTGGCATCCCTTATCTTCCTTTTCTGGAAAATGCCAGTGTATACTAAGCGTGTGGACCATGCACGCACACCCGCAAACACAACACCCTTTCTTTGAAACACTATTTTAACATTATTATGGATGCTATTGAATAAACATGTTGCTCCACCCAGGAAGGCTTTTCTAGGCTTAATTGACTTAATTCCATATTGTAGGGAGCTAATCAGCAACTGATGACCCACTATCTTTTGATCAATACACAAAAACAAGGTGTCAACACAGCCATCCGCAGGATCCGTGGCAATGAAGGGCTGTGCTACCGGGTGGAGCAGACAGATGAGGCATCTGAGTTACTGCTCTTTGTCACTGAGGATTTTTAAAAAACTGCCTCCCTGATATCCTCCAGCACCTCCAGTAACAGGAATGGGTAATGTGCTGTCAAGAGGAAAACAGACCTGCTTTAACAAGTCAGTAAGGTACACTCATAAAAAAATATAAAAACAGATTGCTCAAGTCTTCATAAACAACTGGCCCTTTCCAGTGTATTTAGAAGCCTCCATCTATCCCCCTTCCCATCCCTCTACCATCGATATGACGAATGTGTCATAGATTAAAAACAATTTCAGTTCAACGCCAGCTGAATTATTTCAAATCTGATTATGGCAGTAGGTCCATCCCAATGACATTAAGGTACCATCAGTGACTTCTCTGAATATTTCTTTAAGTTAAAATCATCTCTGTCACTTCCCAGGGGAGGGGTGAGACTGTACACAGGAAAAACATCACCCACAGGATTCTCCAGGCATTACCACTGCTCCTCCCCAAGAAGGCTCAATCGTCCATGGCTGGAGCATAGGCTCATTACACAATTCTCTTTGATTCTACTCCACCGTCCACTCTACGCTACTTCCCTGTATGCCTGTGCATTTTGTTGGAAAAGTTTTCTGTTTACTGCACCAGATAAATCAGAAATGGATTATTGCTGGGTTCTCCTACCTTCTCGCTACTTTGACTACAAGGACCCATGGCTCTGCCTTCCTCCATGCCCACTAACAGATGTGCGCTGCTGGGATGCCCCACGGGATTTGCACTCTGTCTGCAAGGTTCACCCTTGGCTTTTGGGTCTTTAGGGGACCATCTGTGGGCATGCATTTCCTTAGGCTGTCATGCAAAACTAATCAAACTAGCAGAGTACTTAGTTTAAAAAAATCAGCAAAAAATAATCTTTTTGATTACAAACAAGCAGAAAAGTAATTCAAATTAGCATTGAAATAAATAGGAAATAAACAGGAAACAAATCCCCAAGTTTCAGACATAAAAATAGATATAGTCAATTATAATCGATTTTTTTTAATTGAATGAGTTTTTTAAATCCAGTGCAAAACAGTTTGATTGGCTGTCACACAAGGGATTACTGGAGATTTTTTTCTCTTCATTTAACTTTGATATTGGGATTGTTTTTAATGAAATTTTATTCCTTTATTCAACAAATGTGTATCGAGTGAGTACTGCATGCCATGCCACTCTCTCTTCAAGGTGATGGCAACATCATTGAACAAGACAGACCGAGGTCAGGCCCTCCTGCGTTGAAATGACGGTGGGGAGACTGACAATAACCAAATACACAACGAAGGATGACGTATCGTGATGTTGGGAGGGATGAGTGCTGTGAACAGGCGCGAAGCAGGCTGAGGTACGTGCAGGAGCGGGGGTGCGTAACTTCCATAAGATGATCAGCGAGGCCGCGCAGGTAAGGGACCCTCGGGCAGAGGCCACCATGAGCGAGGGAGGGGCATGCGAGCACCCGCAAGGGGTGTTGAGAAAAAGGCCCTGGCCTGGGAGTCTGTCCAGTGCCCTTCAGGGACCAGGAGGCTGAGGTGACAGAAGGGCCGTGAGTGGGCGCCGCTGAGGTGAGGCCAGAGAGGTGCGCTGGGAATGAGGCCAAGAACAAGATCAGGTGGGCTCTCTGGGGCCATGGTGGGGATTTAGGGTTTAATTCCAATTCTGAGAGGGACCCCTTGAGGGTCTTGAGCGAAGTGTGACAGAATCTGACTAGTCTTTCCAAAGGCTGCTTTGTGGGGAAGCCAGAGTAAAGTGTGTAGGAAAAAACCTTGTAGCTTAGATACTAGATTAAAAGAAAAATTTAACAGCTTTATTGAGATATAATTGCTATACAAAAATGGCATGCATTTAATGTGTACAATTTGCTGAGTTTGGACATATGTATACACACGTGTATACATCACCAAGTACAGGTATACCAACTTAGTTTCTTTTGAGAAATTAACCAGAAGAATCATCTTTGAGTTTACCTGCCTTTGCAGAACCTGCATTTGATGGTTCCTTCCCTTTTCAGGCTTAATCAGATGATTCCTAATATCCCCTGGGCACATTGCCAGGTGAGGAAGGGAGCGGGTCCCTAACATTACTCATGTCCATGCTTGTTGACATTTGACTGGCCCCCAGTGCAGTCTTAGAAGTCACTTTAACTCCTCTGAATATTTCTTTAAGTTAAAATCATCTCTGTCACTTCCCAGTGGAGCGTGAGACTGTACACGGGACAAACGTCACCCGCAGGATTCTCCAGGCATTACCAGCTCTCCCAGAGCTGGCACCACTTTGAAAGGGACCTCTGTTCTTCCTCTCCAAGTGCGCCTCTCCTAACCTACCTAGTCACTAGCTTTCTGGGCTTTTTAATCTAGTCTCACGTGAAAAGAGGCCCCCTTTCAACTGTTAGTGTCTTGTAGAGACTTCAGTTCAGAGACCTCGTAAGAGACCTCTTCTTAAGGCGGTTCTTGGTTCCGCAGGGGCACTGGAAAGCTCTGCTTGCTTGCATCAACCCATGTGTCTTCTGCCATGAGCTCTGACCGCAGCGGCATTGTCACTGAGGGTCTGTGTGACGCAGGCACGTGCTTGGCTCTGCTCTCCACAACCTCTCAACTGATTCTCAGGTCCTGTGGACAAGAGCCACCAGGGGAGGCAGGAGGCGTGAATACAGATTCACAGAGGTCGGGCTCAGGAATCTGTGCTTTTAACAAGTAACTCAGAGCATTCTTATGAATGCTAAAGTGGAAACTCCTACCGTAAAGGCATATTCTTTTTCAGGAATAAGAGAAGGGTTACCAAGTTTTCCCAACATTTCAGACGGAAGCATGCCAACGGCAATACACAGATTCACAATAGCTTTTAAAATAAGAGAAAGCCTTTAATAATGTCCTCTTTTTCTGTCCTCCGAGTTATAAAATTCAGGGTCTTATTTTTTATTTATTTCATGTTCTCTATACCCCAGATTTTATCTTTTATCATTTCAAAATTGATATTCATTTTGACAGTCATATCATATTTTAAATTCTCATTTTTTATCCATATCTACCTTGAAATTTGGTTCAGGATTATGGAACTCATTGTATAAGTTTTTGAAAATTATATATATGTGTGTGTATATATATATATGTAAATATATGACTATATACACACATATATACTGTAGTATGTCTATACACAATCTTTATTATCTCTGTTAAAGTTTTTAAATCCACATTGCACATACAAATTGGAATCTGCTTCTATCATTCAACAAATATTTATTAAAGACCTAACATGTGCTACCAGCTTGAGCACAAGTGAGCCAGTTGGGTATTATATTTGCCCTCAGAGACATTATTATATTTTAACCATGTTCTCAAATTTTAAATATTATCCAAAATTGTGATTTCAAATAGCTAAATAACATTTACTCTGATGGGTGAGCCATGATTTCTTTCCTAACTGCAGAACATTCTAGGCTGTGGTCCTTGAAATGGGATGGGTGCACACTAAAAAAGTTGCAAGACCAAGGCATTGAGGTGCAAGAAGAAAGTATTAAGGTTTCTATTTTTATTTCAATTTTTTCAATTCTCTTTTGTGTCTGCTTCTTAGTGGTGAAAGTGTATGGTACCAAAAAAGCAGTAAAGAAAGTAAATTTACATATATTAGGAGTGTGTGGTGAAAGGATTTTCAGTGATAAACTTGGGTTATCACAAAACCTTGGAGTCCCTTGATTTAAGATGTGTCCAATTATTCACATAAAAATAAAATTTTGACAGCTTAAAATATATTCTCAGGAGTAAACTTGTAGGGAAAAGAGTATGGACCACTGCCAAATTGCTTTCAAGGTCAGTTGGTGGAAAATTTATGCCCTCAGTGTATGAAGAAGCTTCTCCTGTGTATTATATTTATAATTTTAAAAAAATTTATTAGGTGGAAATTGGCATTTTATTAATGTTTTAATTTGCATCTCATTAGCAAGGCTAAATTCTTCAAGTTTATTAGCTATTACATTTCTTCTTTCATAAATTACGTACATCCTTTGCCTGTCTTTCAACTGGAGTCTAAGTATTCTTCTTATTGAACTTTGAATAGATATATAGATATATAAAAAAATAATAGCTGACATTTAT
Source organism: Phataginus tricuspis (assembly GCA_029783875.1). NCBI lineage: Eukaryota > Metazoa > Chordata > Mammalia > Pholidota > Manidae > Phataginus > Phataginus tricuspis. The sequence continues at coordinate 4,757,914 of JAQQAC010012171.1, read as the reverse complement.
TATTTCTGTACCTCTAAACAACCAAGTGTTATTATCCCTATCTCATTGATGAATGGAGTTAAATGACATATGATTTGACGGTGTCTCCTTGATTCCAAGCTGTTAGAATTCCAAACATTTTTCTCGGATTATTTCCCTTTGTTATTAATGTTAATTTTTTATGAAAAAAGTTTTAAAAAAACTTTTCCAGTCATATTTATCAAACCTTTTTATCTGTTATTATATTGCTTTCATGATGAGGTATCATCCATGAAAAGGCATAATTATTCACCAGTATTTTTTATTTCCTAAGATTTTATTTTTAATGGAATTCTAGAATCTGTCTAAAATTTATGTTGTTATAGGGCATTAATTGAAAAATCTTACAGTTTCCCATATAGTCAATTTTTAGATCACAAGTAGTTGAGTTAACCATTGGCATATTATGTTATCTTTTTTTTAATGAAAAATTAAGTTCTAATGGAATCTCAGGACTGTTTTTATACCATATGTATGTGTTAACTATATAAATATATGCTATATATAATATATACATTTTAGATATGTATTTCTAAATGTAATTTATAGATAGATATAAACTATATTAATATTTATTGATATATAATGATATGTGCATTATATATTATATAATATATATAATAGAGCAAAACTCCTCTATATATTCTATTCCTCTTTTTCAAAATTTCTTAAATATTCTTGGCTGTTTATTTTCCAGATGAAATTCAGAATCAATTTTTCAAATTCTAAAATTTAAAAGGGGAGGGATAAATGTCAACTTTATAATATTCAGTGTCACCATCAAGAAACTTGGTCCTTTCTTCATTTATTTAAATATTCTTTTATTACTATAGATAATGTGTGGAGTTTTTTCATACTACAGATACTCTGTTTAAAATTTTCCAAATATTTTATTTTCTTCCTATTGTGAATAAAACCAGTTTGCTTTTCTATAGTCAAGTTACATATGGTTCTTGCTTTTATGTAGAAAAGCTATTGAATTTTCAGTTAATTCTATTCAGTTGATACATATATATTCATATCTTGATCAAATAAAAATTGGTATCGTCTCCTTTCTATCACGGCTGTTTCGTATTTTACAACACTTTAAGAAGTATGGTGCTTAACAATAGTGAGGCCTTGATTTTAACTGGAATACTTCTGGATTTTCACTTCCATAAGATTTTTGTAGGGTTTTGGTGTTAAAGATCAGTTTTACCATGTAAACAACTCCCAATTCAGTAAGAATTTTTTTTATCAGAAACAGCTGTTGCATTTTATCAGTCACTTTTTCTTTTCTTTTCAGCTAACTACCTGATGCGAAGTTACCATGCAGACAAATTTCATAAGAGTAAAGCATGTTTGGATTCCAGCAATTTTCTAAGTTCTGCAAATCAACTATTAAGCTGAACTTTGGATTCAGAGTATTTTGTACAACATATAGTCTAAATAAAACTAGCTTACTCTTTTTTTTTTTTTTCAATTACAGGCTATTTCTGAGTATCAGGATGACGATTGGTTCATATGATTCAGGTCATTTTCATATTTTCCTACCTCTGGGATAATTTATGTAGCATGGGAGTATCTGTTCCTTGAAAATTTGAAATAATTTGTGAGTAAAATTATTTGCACTAGAAATCTTTTTTTTTCTTTCTTTTTTCTTTTGGAGGGATTTAAAAATAATTTTGTAATTTTATTGTGGCATTATCCTACTTATTTCTTAGTTAATTTGGATTATTCATATTTATTTTTAAGTATATCTGAATGGAATTTCACATAATTTTGTTTTATCATTTCAATCTCCTTCACATCTGTTGTTAAATTTCCTGTCTCATTCATGTGACTGTGTTTTTTCAATTTTATGTTGTTTAGATTTATCAAATTTTTATTAGCTTTTTTTTTTAAAGAACTAACTCTGGCATTTATCCACTTTAAAAAATCAATTTATTCTGTTACCTTTAATGTATCTTCCTGCCTAATATCCTTCTGTTTCTTGATTTTTCACACTTAAGTTAATTCATATATTCTCTTTAAAAATAATGAGAGAATTGGAAGTTATGAGCTTGATATATCCTGTGAATTACATTTTTTTTTAAAAAAGGAATGGCTTTATATAGTTTTATACAACCATCATCATCACACTCCTCATTCCAAAGTCTTTAACTTGGAATTTTATACCAAATTTACTATTATTACTAAAAAACTGCTTTATTTTCTGAACAATTTTCTTCCAATCTTATTTTGTATTTGTATTCAATTTCTTAAATAAATCTACAATAATTACTTAGCCCATTTGGATTTAATTGTCTGCCAAGTTCGATAGCCCTTTCAAAGAATTACTAAAAGCCAATTGCCTTTTAGTAATTTTTAAAAGAAGCTTATGTGGGTGGCGTATTACCCAAGTCCTTGTCTACCTGAGAATGTCTTTCTACTGCCTTCACACATGAAAGTTATCTTAACTGAGTAAATCCCTTATGTTGCTACTATGGGTTCAAAACTCTACAGAGATTGTTCAAGTTACTGAAGTTTGTTTCTAAATGGGAATGTTTCAGGACTACTCGGATTTCTGTTCCTTTGTCAGTAATTTTCTGTGGTTTCCTACTGAATGCCAACAAAATTACTCTATTTCTTTGTTATTAAAAAAAAAAAGTCCCAGATACTAGGCGGGTCTTTCTCATTGGTTTTCTTAGAACTGAGAGAATCTTCAGTCTTAATGTTTCAGGGATATTTCTTTCCCTACTCAGTTTCAGCTAAGTTCTCCTTCAGTACAGCCATAATCATTGCTTTATTTTAAATTCTTTTCATCTAGTCTTTAAGAAGTCTTAGATGGTTTCTGTCCTGCATATCCATTGTATCTCTCATTGCTTTAAGCTCCTTTGCTCTGTCTCTCTTTTGTAAGAATTTTATGAGTGTCTTCTCTGCATTGATAGAATCTGCCAATGGAAAGCTTGCATTCTGGTCCTCTAATATTAATTTTGATTTCATCATTGAAGTGGTCTTTGACCTCATGGAACTCCACTTTGCATCTTAATCCTTCTGTGTTTCCTCTTCCCTCCTTTTGCTCTTGATTTTCTGATCTTCTGTTGGGAAGTCTACGGGTTTTTACTTACTTTTAAGGATGCTAATGAATTTTCTAGAGTCTTCTTCTAGTTCTTACCATAAATCACATTTAGAGGCTTACTGTGATAGAGTGTTCATGATGATGTTTCTTTGTCCTTCTTCTGTAGGATCTTTACATAGGTCCACTTGTTCTTTCTTTTTTTCTATTTATCTGCATATCAAAAAATGCTGTTCAGGCTATTATTTACTAAGCTAAAATGTGACTTTTGCTCCACTTTCAGAATCATTGGATTTAAGTGAATCACTGGATCTCTTAGACCTACACTGACCAGGAGTTTGCTTACATGTAACTCCTGATCCCATTTGCACTGTCATATCCGTCTTCTTCTTTGTCCCACGATGCTTGTTTCTGTCCCATGACCATTGTCACCCTGAAGATTATGCACCTATTAAAGTTGTATGACTTTGTTGGGCTGATATGGGGTCTTCTTCTACTCCCTCTGCCTGGCTTGCTGGCTCTCTGGTATTGTCTCTGAGAAAGTGCAACCACGGTACAGAGTGCTCCAAGAACTCTATTTCCCTCTGCCCTACCTGTAGGGTTTCCTGGGCAAGCTTTGTATCTCAGGATAGAATGGGCAATGGCCTTTTACACTCTACTTTCTATGCTGTTGCTCTGGCAATAATAAATTCTGAATGTGTATAAAAGGTACAGAACAGTTTTGGAAGGTTCACTGATTCATGTTAATACTGCCTCAAAATATGATACTCCATGAAGAAAGGGGCACCACTGAAGTGCTTCAGTTCAAGTTTTCAAAGTATGACCTGCAAGTCCCTGAGGGTCCCTGACACTCTTGAAAGGGATTTGTGGGCTCGAAATTATTTTCATAGTAGCACTGTAATATTATAATACTAAGCATTTCATGATAAATAACACTTAGACATTATTTGCCTTTTCGCTGCATTGACATTTACACTTATGCAAAAGCAATGGTGGATAAAATTGCTGGTGTCTTGTCATAAATCGTAACAGTGACATCAAACTACATTCGTAGTATCCATGAACTCACACTAAAATTTCAAAAAAGAATTGAGTTTCACTTTAAAATGTCCTTGATGGAGTAGCAAAAATATTAATTTGATTAAATTGAAATGCTGGAGTACCTTTTTTTTTTAATATTCTATATGATGAAGTGGGAAGTACACACACAGACCTTGGCTGCATATCAAAATAGAATGACTGCTTTAAAGAGGAGCGCTTGCGTGATTGTTTAAGTTGAATACTTGAAAAACCAGTAATAGATGAACTATGATTTTTCAGTCTTGAGTATTTGCCAGGCAGACACTTTTTGGGGAAATAAATGAAATGAGCCTGTCATTTCAAAGGGAACAACTGAAAATAATTTTCTGCCAATGATGAAATTTGAGCTCTAAAGAGAAAATAAGAATTTTGGAAAACTGAAATCTGCCACCAGAAGTTTAAGAACTTCCCAATGCTTAAAGATTTTGCTGGTGAAATAAATGATGATATTAACAAGCATGATTTTTAAATATCGTGTAATGACATGTGTCAACATTTGGAAGTGCTGCAGAACACAGTGAATCAATATTTTCCCAGTGGCCAGTCCATGATATTGCAAAATTATGCATTGGTAAAAAAGATCCATTTAAAGTACAAGACAGATCAATGGATTTTTAGTGTTAATGAGTACAAAAAAGTGTCATAGTATGGATTTTGGTTCTACACTGCAACGATGCTTTATAAAATTACTATTTCTCAGACTTTGGTCTGTTATCAAAGAATAACCACAACTACCCTAAAAGACAACTAAAATATTCCTTCCTTTTCCTATCACATATCTGCATGACACTCCATTTCTTCATAAACTCCAACCAAAGGAGCATTATCACAATAGAATAAATTCAAAAGCAAATATAACACTCCAACTGTCTTCTATGAAATTTTTATTAAAGAAATTTGTCAAGATGTGAAATAATACCACTGTTATAAATTATTTCATTTTGAAAAGTATAAGGGTCTTCAATAAAAATATTGATGTTAACATACGAGTTTATTAATTTTAAATGTATTTATATATACTATTTCAACATGTCCTCAATTTGTACATCTAGTCTGACAAATATCAATAGATACTGCTCACATAAATGACAGATTCTTTTCGCTTCTCAATAACTTTTTAACATCGGAATGAAGTCCTGAGATAAAAAAAAATTGAGAGCCACTGCTCTGTTTTGTGCAGATAGAAAAAGACAACTTTCTACTTTCTGTTTCTGGCTAGATAGCATTGTTGGGCCACCAATTGCATTTTTCATTCAGATCTCAGCTATTTTGAAGTTAGTCAAAATTCCTCTCAGATTTGGATAACAAACATGGATACTAGTTCTACTTTGGGATTTTGTAAATTTTCATGTTTTCAGTTCCTTTAGTTGTAAATTGAGAACTTCTTTCTTAAAATTTGAAACATATTTCACATGCCATAAAAGTCACCATTGTAGAGTATACAATCCAGTGGCTTAGTATATTCACAGAGTTGTACAACCATCACCATAGTAAATTTTAGAACACTTCAATACCTCAAAAAAAAAAAATCTTCAGCTGTATCCCCTTTCTCCTCTCCCAGCTCTAAGAAACCATCAATATTCTTTCTGTCTCTGTAGATTTACCTATTCTGGGCATCTCTTATTAATGGCGTTATACTCTGTGTGACTTTTGTGTCTGGCTTCTTTAACTTAGCACAATGTTGGCAAAGTTCATCCATGGTGTAGCATGTTGGTACTTCTTTCCTGTAGCTGAATAATATTCTATTGTATGGATTTATCAGCTGATGGGAATCTGGGTTGTTTCCAGTTTTTTGGCTATTACAAATAATGCTCTTATAGACATTCATGTACAAGATTTTCTTTTTATGGTACATATGTTTTTAATTCTCTTAGAAATGTCCTCAGGAGTATAGTTACTGGATCTTATAGTAATTCATATGCTTGACATTTTGAGGAGCTGCCACTGTTTGCACCATTTTACATTCCCACCAATTATGTATGAGAGTTCCAATTTCCCCACATCTTTTCTAATGTTTTATTTTCCACTTTTTAAAAATTACAGTCACCCTAGTGAGTGCAATGTGGTATATCACTGTGGTCTGGAGAAATCAAGCATGTTTTAAATATTACACTTATGAATATGAACAGTTTAAGTATTACATGCAAATTTCTGAAGCTTTTTAATCAATCCATTTGCCTTCTTTTCTTTGTTCTCCTGAGTCTCCTAGGAGTTCATATGCATTGATCTAAGAACTTAATCTAGAATATATCAACATTGATTTCCTTTCATAATCAAAAGATTTGTCTTATCTCTAAGTATAATATTCAAAAATTCTTCTTGGGGCTTATGATTGTGTTTCTATGTGAACAATTAAGGACAATGTGGTACATTCTCTGAGAAGTCAGGGAAATGATTATACTGTTTCATTATTTCCATGCTGTTTTGTCAGCTTACCAAAAAGGTACTATACAAAAATATTCCAGTAACCTTTATTTGCTGTGACAGCAACTTTCTAAAAGGTATGTACTTTTTATATTTTTATTTTCTTAAGTCTTTGAGGTTATTTCTCACCTTCTCAGGTAATTAAATACATGATTTTTGTAAAACATAGATTGTTGTCATAAAATAAATCTTCACAAATGGAGTGAAGTTGTGGGTGTTGGTTTGCAGCTGTGAATAGTCAAATTAATAAAACTCCTCACCCAGGTATAAATCACCCACAATTTGAATTTTCATAGATGTTCCCTTCATCATTTGAATTACATGAAAATGTTAATGACCATTTGCCATAAAAAACTGATAAGTAAACAAACCCCTAAACATATCTAATCATATAAAGACTGAAGACTTTGCAAATATTAGAATCATCTATATCTGTTCCCTGTGATTCTGTTTCCATGGTGATAGATTCTACTCATCTCCAAATTCTAGTCATTAAGAGCTTGAAAATGACTAACCATTGAAAACAAGAATGCAGACTCATGAAAAAGGACAATTTCCCAAATTCCAGGGGAGATGTACAACAAAATCCTCAGTTGGTGATGAGTTGGAAACACTTCAGAAATGCATTCCCAAAGGGTGGGCACTCTACAGTGTGCAAGAGACTGGTTGGGCATGCCTCTGCCTGGCCGACTCCTGAATGCAAGCATTCGCCACCAGCTTGCCCTTTTTCTCTTCTAATTCCACCTTCACCCCTATCAGTGGCACCTCTGACTCTCCCAACTCATCTGAGACTTTGGGTGGCTCCTAGTACAGAACTCTCCAAGATGTTGGTGACAAAGTCACCAGGGAGAACGGCAGACAGTTTGGAGGAGGTGCCCACTGGACGTGCCGCTCTTCAGGTAGTACATTTAAACAAGGATCAAATAGCTCCTGTTTCTAGCTTTATGAAGTGTTGAGAAAATCTAAAAGTTGGAAGAAGTGTGAGACATGAACTTGAGTCTATCAGACTTTACAGCTGTAGGATTTTCTGGGCACCAGAAGTGGACAGATTCTGTTCATTAATCTCACTGGTCAGCTAGTAGCTAGGTGGACAGGAGGAGAGCTGGAGACAATACTGATCTCTATCCAGAGGAATGAACCAACATCCAGTGTGGGTTTCACTGTGTAAGGAATAAACCAAATAAGAAAACATTTACCAAAGAAAACATCACAAATCATTGGGAAGAGAAAATATTTTACAGTGAATGACATGAGATAAATGACTACTACTTGAGGAACTCTGAGTTGAAAGCCTGACCTCACATTAAACACTGAAATAAATTAAAAGAGAATAAAGCACTAAACACACAAAAGATAAACTACAGGAAAAAAAGAAAAAAGTGAAAACAAACTGGTGTCAGAATTGGGAACTATTTTCTAACCACAGAGCACAGAAAGAAATCACAAAGAAAAATATCAACAAACACAAAACTGTTAAATGTCTATGCACCAAAATGCCATAAAACAATTAGGATGTAAATGATAGGCCAACACTAATAATTGCAACAAACTAGAGCTACGATGGGCAAATCCTCTTCCGCAAATTGAAAAAGGAAAACTACTCAATGAAAAAAATTGATAAAGTTAAGAAGTAAAGCACATAAGACGAAATAGGAAAAGATTTAAAAAGTCAAATGACTAATGTTAAGGGAAATGCAAATTAAATAAACTAAAAGCACAATCTATCATTTCTTCAAATTGAAAAGATTTTATAAATTATTATTTTTGGTTTTAGAATGGTGATATAAACATGAAGCTTCCTGAATTAGCTCTCTAAAGCATGCAGAAGTAATAAGGAGAATGAGAAATAGAAGCACAAATTCCACCTTCAACAAAACAAGGAGATATCCGAAACCTTGAACCATAAAATCAATGAAAGTATAATGGGATAAGGGAAGACTTAAAAGAGAGGACAGCCACATTTGCCCCACTCAGAAAATGCTGCCAATGCACCTTCTCCAAGATGAATGCACCCTCTGAGAGTAAAGAAGAAAAGTTCTGTATTGTCAGCTTGTGAACTATGCTGCAGTGCCTGCCTCGGTTTATGAGAGAAAAATGAAGTCTAAAAAAAGCATATGCACAATCACATGCACAGTCCTACCAGTAAAAACATTCCCATTGCTGTGGAACATAGCTTTGGCCATCCCCTCCCTTACGTCCACCAAGCTCCACACATCTATAGACTCTCTTGAGTTTTAGTCCTGAGTTCTAGAAAGTCCTAAGTTTCTAGAGTAATAATTTTTTTAAAAGAACAAATACTTAACCCATATAACAATATTTTTAAAAGGCTTGAGGAGGAGCAGTAACAAAAATACTGCAGGCAAGGAGCAGTCACCAGAAAACTGCCATGAGGCAGTTTAAAGAACATGTCCAAATATGTTGTTATACATTGTTAAACCCAATGAGTGAATAACCCCTATAAAACAAGAATACAAAGCAGAGATTCAATAACTCAGAGAACATGTGCTAAGACCAGAGATAAAACACGAGTTGTCATAGCTCAAGAAAAAGCAGGAAAACAAAATCACAAAAATAAAGACAAAACTGGAGCCACATCTGGGAAAATAGCCATTGCTGAAAATATTCACAGAATGAACTAAAAGCCAAACAACAAAATACAACAAAAACCAAAAAGTTTTTTTAAAAGACTAGAGGTATATTAATAGTTGAGGAATACATAAAAAAGTATTCAAAATTACTACCAGAAAAAGAGAACCAAATATGAGGAAAAAAATAAAGTGTACTTTAATAACCTTTTTAGAAATAAAAGAAGATGAATTTAGAATTTGAAAGGCCACTCTGTTTCAGGAAAAACTGACACAGAACAGTCAATATCAAGACACAGTCATGTTATCAGATTTTTTTTAAAAAAAGTAACTGTGTTTTGTTTGTATGGATCTAGAAGGGATCCACTATTTTCAGTTTCAGGAACAGTTTCAGGAGTATTTTTTTTCTACCAATGTCTAGAGTATTTTTTACCTGCTTTGTACTTTGGGTTTTGGTCAAACATATAGAATCAAACAATGAAATGAAAGAAACAGGACTTAACTGAGAAGGGAAAGGAGAAGAAAGGTATCATGGTTTAAAAGGAAGAAAAAAATTCCCGTTTGCTCCATACTGAAGGGCTAAGGATAAACATATGTAACAGCAGAATAACTTTAATAACATTCTTTGTTTAATATCCTCACTCTTGAAGACTGAAATTCTTTTTAATTATGAATCTATTAGTGCTCCGAAAAATAGGACTTGCTGTCAAAAATAAGATTCGAGTTTGGCAGTGTTCTGAGCCTGGTGGCATTCTAGAATACGATGATTATCTCCTGCCTTGGAGGAAGAAAGCCTGACATTGCATCTTTTCTCAAATCCAAAGAGAAAGCCACAAGTGACCTAGAGAAAATAGCACCACAGAACGCTTTTATAACTTGTTAACACCTTTATTAACAAATAAACAAAATCAGACAAAAATATTCTAACAGCCGCACATTGAAATACCATCTCCCCTTGACCACCACCCCCATTCATCCCTAGGTCCAATCAATTCATTCTCCTGACTGTCTTCTGCCTTTGTCTTCTACTTTGTCCCCACAGTCTACCACTTCTAGTCCAAATTGCTTTCAGGTAACCAGTCTTTCCTCATCTGATCTGCACCCAAAGTGATCATTTTATTCATTTGTTTACTTTTTATTGACTTATAATTGACATACAATATTATATTGGCTTCAAGTATATAACATAGTGACTCAACAGTTTTATGCATTATTAAATCCTCACCCCAACTAGTGTAGTCACTTCCAAAGTGATCATTTTAAATTGCAAATATGATATGCCATCTTCCCCCATCAACAGACTCCAAACCCCCTGAAGATTATTCAGGGGCTTTCTATTATCTGGAAGGTAATGAATAACCTTTACATGATGTGCCCCCACCCACCTGTTATCCTCAACTTCTCCAACTTTTTCCATGGGTTCACACAGCTGTTCTTTCAATACCTCCAAAAGCTCTGATCTTGCCTGGTGACCGACTAGAAGTATTCCCCTCCCTCCTCCTTCCTCAGTCCCCACAGGAGCTCGAAGCTATCTCCTACTCAACTTCTGCGTCTCTGTCTCAACATGTTTCCTTAGGAGAGCCTTTCTTGAACCCTTGCTCCCCTTTTCTCTTCCAACTCTATGCCCATGCTTGGAGGACGATTACCTGTATTAATTCATATTTACATTTTACCTCTCAACCACAGAATATTAAATAAAAACATGGTTATTTTGAAGGTATCAGAGATCTAAGGTAAGTCCACCCCTTTTAGATTTCCATTTACTCCACTTATGCAATGTCCCCACAGTGCCGTAGGTCTGAATAGGCTGCTTAAACTTCCTGTGCCTTATTAATCCTATCTATAAAATAGAACAATTACACCTCACCTGATTGCTGGGTTGATGATGAATTTTGTAATTTTTTACAAAAAATTGTGTAATAATAATTAATAGAATAGTCAGTACTATTATTTATAAAAGGCATTATCTGGTACAAATGGTATTTCTATTTTGAGTTTTTTGAGGAACCTCCATACTGCTTTCCACAATGGTTGAACCAATTTGCATTCCCACCAGCAGTGTAGGAGGGTTCCCCTCTCTCCACATCCTCGCCAACATTTGTTGTTGTTTGTGTTTTGGATGTTGGCCAGAATCCCACTCCTAGGAATTTACCCCAAGAATGCAGCAGCCCAGTTTCAAAAAGACAGATGCACCCCTATGTTTATTGCAGCACTATTTACAGTAGCCAAGAAATGGAAGCAACCTAAGTGTCCATCAGTAGATGAATGGATTAAGAAGATGTGGTACCTATACACAATGGAATATTACTCAGCCATAAGAAAAAAACAAATCCTACCATTTGCAACAACATGGATGGAGCTGGAGGGTATTATGCTCAGTGAAATAAACCAAGCCAAAAAAGACAAGTATCAAGTGATCTCACTCATATGTGGAGTATAAGAACAAAGAAAAAAAAAAACGGAAGGAACAAAACAGCAGCAGACTCACAGAACCCAAGAACGGACTAATAGTTACCAAAGGGAAAGGGACTGGGGAAGAAGGGTGGGAAGGAAGGGAGGGATAAGAGGGTAAAAGGGGTATTATGATTAGCAGACATATGGGGGGGGGCACGGGGGGGGACTGTACAACTCAGAGAAGACAAGTAGTGATTCTCATCTCACTACACTGATGGACAGTGACTGTAATAGGGTTGGTGGGGGGGACCTGATGAAGGGGGTAGTTTAATCATCACAATATTGCTCATGAAATTGTAGGTTAATGATACTAAAATAAACTTAAAAAAAAAAAGGGCATTATCTGACCAGTCATACATCTGAATGTAAGGTACAGAAAATTGTGTTGTAGTAGTTTTGATTATAAGAAATATAAACTTTTAGAAATGTTTAAGGATATGTTTTAAAATTTCATTCTGTTGTTTTATTTGTCAGTGCTGAGTTCTTTTGGGCTGGAGGCACGGAGGATTTCAAAACTGTTTATACAGCATTTCTGCCTGAGGAAAAGTTTCTAATACCCTCAGAAGAATGGTAAAACAAATTGTAAGGGGCAGAAAAAAATGCAGAATTCCATATAATATATGCTTGCAGAGTATACATACCAATGGGTAAGTGAACATACAATGAATTATCCATTTTATGTGTTCAGAATAAGAGTGTTTTATATTTTGAGTAATCCATCTCCACCCTAGGGATCTTCTGAGTGGAAAAAGGGTAGTGGTGTATATATATTTACTATATCTAAGAAGAAAAAAGTAGGGAGGAAGGAACAGCAGGACAGAGAAAAAAGAAAGGAGGAAAAAGAAAAGAATTGTTAGGGTTCTTTACTGTAGCATCTCTTAATGGACCAAGTTACTGGGAATCAAATGTGGAAAAGGCAGTCTGACTTTGTTAATACACTGTAAATGTCCCCCAGTGAATATCTGCTTTCTGGAACCAGCATAAAGGGCCCCTGTGAGAGAGCTGTGATGACTTTCTTGAATTTGCCTTCTTCACTTTGGGAGTTCTTCTGAAAAAGGAGAACTCAGTCCTTCTCCCATCAGCTAAAGGGACTGTTTCATCACAGCTCAGTCCTACCAAGGCCTTTCAAAGAGTGTGATGTATTCTGCCTCTTCAGATACTCCTAGAGTTTCTGACTCACTAGGTCCGGGGAAGACCGGAGAGCTTGCCTTTCCACTGAGTGTTCAGATGATGCTGACGGTGCTGGTCTGGGGATCCTGACCTTCTGGAAGCCCTAAAAGCCCAGAGGCAAAAGCAGAAAGCCTTAGAAGTGGCCTCCTGTTTTCAAAGCAAAGATCTATCATGGTTCTCACACACTGGGCACCCCATAAATATTAAATAAGTGAAAAAAATGAATGGGTGAATGAATGAGTGACATTTTCTTTTTGCTAACTTTCTACATATGGCTTAAAGAAGCAGTGCCTCATAGTGGCCAGAATAACAGGCTTTGAATTAGATACATCAAGTTTCAAACCCTGCCTTCTCTCTTACTGGCTTTGTGATGGTTGATTATTATTTAATTTCTCTAGGCCTACATTTTTTCTCATGTTTACATTTGAAGTTGTTTTAATGTAAATGTTCATATTTATATTATGCAGTTATTCTGAAGATTGAGAATAATGGACATTAAACTAGACTTGTGCAGCATCTGTCACATTGTAGACACACTATGTCATGCCTGTGTTCTGCTGTTTTCCCAAGGTTCTTGAAAGTTGCATGGGAGGCAGCGTGCATCGGGGCTGGGTCACCTGACACCCACATGATCAGTGGTCAGCCACCCATCACCTGCCACAGTGACTGCAAGGAGAGGGCCTAGCCAGGTTCAGAGATGATGAGTATGCGAGAGGAGAACAGTGACACGAATACCACACATGTATATATAGTTAGTGCATGCAGCTTTCCACACGTTATTGTGCATCACAAGGATACCAGAAGGTGCATTGAGCAGAGAATAAACAACCCAGAGACAAGTAAAAACACTCATGGATATGCCAAGTTTGAGAAAGAAGCTGGAGTCAGACCCTTTGTCATGAGCTCCCTGTCTGCTCCCCCACCACTAGGTCCATATTGCTTCTGAGAATATGCCTTAGTAACGTGTTTTAACAGAACACTCTTCCTTTTCCTGGAGAAGATAGCAATCTTCTATCACATCATGAAAGGAATAACTACACCTCAGTGAAAAAAATCCTGTCCTATAAAAGGCTCAAAGATTATTACTAAATGCCTTACTCAAACATTGTTCAGTTCACACACACCAAGCCATTTGACTTTCTTTTTCAAGATTAATATTTCTGAAGAGTTATCTCTGAAAAGCATAGCTGGAGAAATGTGATCATTCTTCAAATGTTCTGATGTTTCCTGCCAGATACCTCAGCACCCTGGATATTATGTATATATAAACAAACAAGTAGACTATTGAGTGGAAGCTCTTATGGGCATTTTCTAAGTCCTTTCAAACATTTACTATAGGATACAAAACAACACGAAAACGAGCCAGCTCCACAGTTTGATCGTGAGCAAAAGCAGAAAGTGAGTTGCTTGTGTTCAGTACAATGTCACTGCTGTAAATCGGTGCCCTTTGCCCCGTTGGTGTCCTCCTTTGCCTGTAGGACTTTTGCCACCAGAAACTCACTCTAAGTAATGACCAGATGCTCATTGGCATTCAAATACAAATGAATAAAATCATATTTAATTCTTTCTTCTCCAGGATGTCTGAGCCCCATCATTAGAGCACTAGGTGGGCTATGCGAGGTGCCCTACGGGTTGGGCTAGGCTCGGGATCTGCAGGTTCTAAGTGAGTAATCCAAGGTACTGCAGTCTGTGAAGACAAAAAGCAAAGCTAGTGGACTGGTGAGTGAGGAGGTCACCAAATGGTAATTACAAAACTGGACAAATGTATCAAAAAACAACCATCTTGTTATGGTAGAAATTGAGTAAATGCTTAGAACAAACTAGATAAGCATGTATTAATGAAAACTACTATATTTGGGGTCAGCAGAGTTGGGAATCCATGGTACTCTTGCCCTGAGGCTGCTTGCATCCCCTTCCCTGGCTCTTTCTTCGTGCCAGTTCTAACAGGACAAGGTAAGTGGTTAATAACCAGCAACTTAACTGCAGGATAAAATCGATGATTTGGAGCAGTGGTGGAAAATCCCATGCCCAGCAGAGTTGTTAGTAGTAAGTAACAATTTCAGTGACAAAAGAATTGGGACAGCCAGCAGCTCTGATAGCCTGAAGTTGCAAACCTGGTAAGGATATTAGTGGGCCAGCCAGAAATTTACTAGGAAATTAAGACAATGAGAGTTATAGAGATTTGATAGTCTTGGCTGACTGAAGGAGCTGTGTACACACAGGGGAGACTGGAGGAGGCCAGAGCTGGTTGTTCACATATCTCTGTCCTACCAGGAGCCTTCCTGCATCGGCATATTAGAGTGCCTGGTGGGAATCAGAAGAAGGAATAGACTTGAAAACTGCCTACACTTTGAGTGTGCTTCTGAACCCACATACAGATCCATCAGCTGAGGGCGGGAGGTTTACTGGCTTGAGATGTTTATACCCAACCTCTGGCCAATCCTTGACTCACCACTTGCTATGTAGAAATAGAGTAATTCCTTAAAAAAATCAGCCTGAAAAATAAGAACAAGGTGGGAGGGGAGTACTGAGCAGAGAGATCAGTGGCCACATAGTGTAGGGGGTATAAATTTCAAAAATTTAGTAAAAAAGATTACTAAACAAACATACACATATTTTTTTAAGTCATCAATGACAACAACCCTCTGAAAGGGAAAATCCAGAGTTCCTACAATACGATTTCTAAAAATGTTCCATATTTAACAAAAAATTACACACCAGGGAAGGAATCAGGAAAGTGTTACCCAGAGTTGAGGGGAAAAGAGAGGTTAAGAGAAGTTGCTCTGAGTGTCCTCAGTTGACAAAGTCTTCAATTCACTATTGTAAGTATGTTAAAAGAACTAAAGAAAACTACATTTAAGAATTAAAGGAAAGTACCCTGACAATGACTCAAAAAATAAACATAAAGAAAAGAGGCATAGAAATTATCTTTAAAAAAATGGAAATTCTGGAGATGAAAAGTACAATATCTAAAATTTTCACTTCAGGGGCTCAGTGGCAGGTGCAACACAGTAGAATTAAGTTAGTATCATGATGAAGTAGATTGTAATAAGTTAAGATGCATAACCACCAGCCATATTTTGCTGGCCTCTGTGCTATGCTAAAAAACAAGTCCCAATAAATTTAAAGGATTGAAATCATATAGTATGTTCTATGGCTACAACAGAATTAAATAAATCAACAAAAAAGAAAAATCTGATAAATCCCTAAATATTTGGAAATTAAACAATACACTTCTCAAAACTCTTGATCAAAGAAAATTGCAAAACATTGTGAACTGAATGAAAACAAAAATACAAAAGATAAACATGTATGGCAACTATCTAAAGCAGTGCATGTAGGGAAAGTTATAGCTATATCAAAAAAGAGTTCTCAAATAAATAATCTAAGTGTTCTATTTAACGAACTAGAAAAACAAAAGCAAACTAAATCCAAAACAAACAGAAAAGGTTAATAACATAAGTTCACATGGAAATCAAAGAAATAGAGAAAATAATAAATCCACAGGTGATTCTTTGAAAAGATCAAGAAAATTGACATATTTTAGCTAAATCAAGAAAGAAAGAAAGAAAGAAGGTAAAAATTGACAAAATCAGGAACAGAAGAGGGAAAATTAGTACTAACCTTACAGAAATTTAAAGGATTATAGGCAGACATTATTAACAACTCTAATGACAACAAATCTAACAAATTATATGAAGTGGACAAATTTCTAGAAGGCAGAAACTGCCAAAACTGACACAGGGAGAAACAGAAATTTTGTATAGCTCTGCAACCAGTAAAGAATTTGATTAATAATTCAAAAATCTTTCCACAAAGAAAACTGCAATTCTAGATCACCTCACTGATGAATTCTATCATATATTCAAATACCAATCTTCCAAAGGTTTTTCAGAAAGCAGGAAAAGGAAGGACTTTCCAAATAATTTTATAAGGTCAATATTATTCTTTGAACAAGGTCAACCAAAAACATTATAAGAAAATAAAATTATAGATTAATATCCATCATGAAAATAGAGGCAAAAATACCTTTAAAACCTAGTAAACCAAATGAATCAACAAATAAAAAATATTTTAAACCATGACCAAGAGAGATTTATCCAAGGAAAGCAAGGTTGATTTAACATATGAAAATCATCTTACATGACCACTCAATAGATATAGAAAAGGAAAAGCATTTGAGAAAACTCACACCCCACTCATTATTTTTAAAAAGATCTTAATAAACTTGGATAAAAAAGAATTTCCTCAACCCCTACCAAAAAAATTAAAGGCATACAAATTGGAAAGGAAGAGTTAAAGTTGGTTTTATTTGCAAGTGACATACTCTGATATGGAGAAAATCCTAAGTAACACACACACACACACACACACACACACACCCCTACTATGAGATAGCATGATATATGATCAATATGCAATAATCAAAATACTAGCAACAAAAATCTGAAAATTAATTATGAAAATAATTTAATTCACAATAGTATCAGAAAGAATATAATACTTGGTAACAAATCCAACAAAGTGCAAGACTTAAACACTTTACTATAAACAAGTGCTGAGAGAAATTAAAGGTGTAAATAAATGGGGGCACATGGAAAATTCAACTGTTAAAATAGCAGTTCTCTACAAATTTATCTAAATAGATTCATGGCAATTCCTACGAAAAATTCCAACAGGTTTTTTTTGGTTGAAATTTATAAGTTGATCAAATATTAAACTTACATATAAATGCAAAGGACCTAGAATCACTAGAATAATTTTCAAAAAAAAAATCCAAAGCCACAGGACTTATATAACCTTATTTCAAAACTTACTATAAAGCTACAGCAATCAAGACACTATGGCATTGGTGTAAGTATAAGTAGATATACCAAAGGAATAAAATGGCAATTCTAATAGAAATAAACTTATAATTTTAGTCAACTGAGTTTTGATAAAGCTGCCAAGGCAATTTTTAAAATTTTTAGTTTCTTTTCTTCTGCCTACTCATCAGACTGCCCAACACTTTTTCCAACTTTCTTGAGTTATAGTTAATATATATATATACATATATGTGTAGTATATATATAAATACAATTAAAAATTGTATATATTTAAGGTGTACTACTTGATGATTTGCCATTTAAATACATTGTTAAATATTCCCCACAATCGAAGTAATTCACATACGTCACCCCACATACTTACTTTTATTGTGTGGCAAAAATAATTAAGAACTACACTTTTAGCAAATTTCAAGTATATGGTGCAATATTGTTTACTATAGTCACACTGTTATGTGTTAAAGCTCCTAAACTTACTTATTTTGGGTGACTGAAACTCTGTGCTCCTAAACAACATCTCCCCATACCTTCCTCCCCCCAGGCCCTGGTAACCATCATTCTACTCTCTATTTCTAAGAGTTCGATATTTTTAAATATTTCACATATAAATGAGATCAGGGCAGCATTTGTCTTTCTCTGCCTGGCTTATTTCACTTAGCATGATACCATTCAGGCTCATCCATGTTGTCACAAATAGCAGGATTACCTTCTCTTTATGACTGAATACTATTACATTATATACATATAAAATGGTTCCCTTTTCTCCACATGCTTGCCAATACTTATCTTTCATCTTTCTCTTAATAGTCACTCTAACAGACGTGAAGTGATCTTACTGTGATTCTGATTTACATTTGCTTGATGACTAGTGAAGTTGAGACCTTTTCATATACTTGTGGGTCACTTGTACGTCTTCTTTTACGAAATGTCTATTCAAGTCCTTTGACCATTTTTTGAGTTATTTTTGTTTTGTTTGCTTTCAAATTGCATGAATTCCTTATACATTTGGGGTATTAACCCTTTACCAGATACACAGTTTGCAAATATTTTCTCCCATTCCATAGATTACCTTTTCTTTTTGTTGTTTCCTTTGCTATATAGAAGCTTTTTAGTTTCATGAAATCCTATTTGTCTATTTTTACTTTTATTGCCTGTGTTTTTTGTGTCATATCCAAAAAATCATTGCCCAATGTCAAGAAGCCTTTTTTCCTCTCTGTTTTATCCTGGTGTTTTATGGTTTCAAAAGTCTTCCATTTAAATCTTTAGCCTATTTTGGGTTCACATATGATGTGAGATAAAGGTCCAATTTTTCTTAAGCTTTCCCAATACCGTTTATCGAAGAGACTATCCTTTCTCCTATTGTGTGTTCTTGGTGCCAAGACAATCTGACAGAGGAAATGATAGTCTTTCAAGAAATGGTGCTAGGTTAAGTGGATATTCATATGGAAAAAAAAAGCAAAACCTTTAGACCCTTATTTTATACCACACACAAAAAATAAACTCAAAATGAGTCAGAAACCTAAGAGTTAGAATTTTAAACTATAAAACTTCTAGAACAGTGGTTCTCTATCAGGACAATTTTGCCTGCCAGGGAACACTTTCCAATGGCTGGAGACATTTTGGGCTGTCATCCAGGTGGCAGGTAGGCACTAATGGCATCTTTTGGGCAAAGGCCAGGGATACTGTTTTGCATTTTATAATGCACAGGACAGCCATCTACACCAGAGAATTATCCAACCCTAAATCTTAATAACGCTGCTGCTGCAAAACCCTGTTCTAGAAGAAAACATAGAAGATCTCTGTGACTGGTTTGTGTAAAGAGTTTAGATATAACACCACTCTTTAAAAGATAAAACATATTATTAAAATTTCATACTTCAAATTACACCGTTAAGAAAACAAAGAAGCAAGCCATGAACTGGAAAGAAATATTTGCAAATTATATCTTAGGCAAAGGACTTGTATCAAGAATATATAACCAACTCCTCTCAATAATATGACAAACAACTAACTCCATTTAAAAATGGGCAAAAGATTTAAAAATGCTTTCACCAAAGGAGACATGCAGATGGCTAAAAACCATGAAGAAGATGTCCACTCCTTTAATCATTAGGCAAGCGCAAATTAAAGCACAGAGACACCACTACACATCTACTGAAAATGTTATAATAAAAATGGAGACAATATCAATTTTTGGCAAGAATTGTAACTGGTTGTAAAAGGAACTGGTTGCTGATAGCAACATAAAATGGTACAGATATTTTGGAAATCTGTTTGGCACTTTCCTAAAAAGTGAAACATAACTATGTTAATATGACCCAGAAATTCCACTCCTAGGAATCTACCTAAAAGAAGTGAAAACACGTGTCCACACAACGACTTGTATGTGAATGGTCATAGCAAGATTATTCATAATAACAAAAGAATGGAAACAACCCAAGTGTCCATCAACTTTGAATGGATAAATAAAATGTGGTGGAAATTAAAATAAAAACAGATACATAAAATATCTGGAAAAGGCTAAGTGTGTTCATTGCAGTGTGCCTCAAATCTTGGCAAGGAGAGTAAAAAGAGCTATAACCTAGTCTAGAAATTTCTCCTTCCAAATCCTGGGACGAATGAGGGCTGGGGTTGCCACCACTTTGTGTTTAGGGAGCCCTAGTGCTCTTGAGTGTTTTAAGCTGGGAGTAGAAATGCTGGGCCTCCCCCTCTGGCTTCTACTCACTGCCTGGAGCTGACTGAGGTGCTGACAATTTTTCTCAACTCAGGATTTGTGTACAGGGTGTAAATTCATGCTGCTAATAGCTGTGAGGAATTGAAACTGACTGAGCGATGTACTAGAGTCATAAATAGATGGTCGCCAACCTTAAAGAGTTTCAAGGAAAGACACTGCAAGGTAGGGGCAGGTGCATGTGTACCAAGGGAAATCACTAACTCGAAGCCCATATACCCTCGTGCAGCCTGCCTTTACAGAGGTGTTGCAAAGTAGAGCAGATAAGATTTACATACGGTAAGGGCTCAGAAAGGGGCAAGCCCATGGCCCTGGAATGATCACAGACAGGCATTCCCCTTTGGTGCCTTCAAAGAGGGCTGATGCTAACTACTGGGTAAACCCGTCACAATTGCAAAAACTATCACAGCCTGCTTACAGAATGTAAGAAATCTTTCTTCTTTTAAATGTTAACTTGAGTACACTTTTTTCTTCAGAAAAATGCTCATATTTATCAACTTACTCATGGACGCGGTCAGCAATTTTTAGCCTATGAGAAATGACATCCCATGTTGACCACACTTACAAGAACAGAAATGGATTTCTAATTTAATCACATCACAGCAGTGGTCAGTCTCAGAAGGCATATATTATTGCACAACAGAGGTGGCAATATCTTTAAAATCATTTTGTAAACTTGGATCAGTCTTAGAAAAACTAACATACTTTAATTTCAAATAAAAATTGTATGGTCTTCTCCTTCATTAGATACAATTCTTTCAAAATACCCTGAAGCATTATATTGTCAAAAATGGCACAGGTGATTGAGAATTTTTGTGCCCCTTTATCCCCCTTCCACTCACCTACCCCAACACCTCCCCCCATGGTAACCGCCAGTCACCTCTCAGGTCTGTGAGTCTACTGCTGTTTTGTTCATTTTATTTTGTTTTTAGATTGCACAAGTGAAATCATATGGTATTTGTCTTCCTCTGCCTGGCTTATTTCACTGAGCATAATGTCCTGTAGATCCATCCATGTTGTCACAAATGGCAGGATTTCTTTCTTTTTAATGGACGAATAATACTCCACTGTGTTTATGTACCACATCTTCTTTATCCGTTCATCTATTGATGGGCACTTTGGTTGCTTCCATATCTTGGCTACTGTAAATAATGCGGCAATAAACATAGGGGTGCATATATATCTTTTTGAATAAGGGATTTTGTTTTCTTTGGGTAAATTCCTAGAAGTGGAATTACTGGATATGGTATTTGTTTTATAGTTTTTTGAGGAATCTCCACACTGTTTTCCACAGTGGCTGCACCAATTGACATTCCCACCAGTGGTGTCAGAGGGTTTCCTTTTCTCCACATCCTCGCCAACACTTATTATCTCTTGTCTTTTGTATAGTGGCCATTCTGACTGGTGTGTCACAGGGATAGTAGTACAGCATGGAGAATATAGGCAATGATTTTGTAACATCTTCCTATGTTGACAGATAGTAGCTGCACTGGTGGGGAGGAGGATTTAAGAATATGGGGAACTGGTGACCCACTGTGTTGTATACCTGAAACCAATATAAGATTGTACATCAACCATACTCTAATTTAAAAAAAAGTAAAAAGTTGATCTCCAAACAAGGTCCTTACATAAGATATACCTCCGATACTTGTACAAGCATAAAAATAAGGGCATATATTCTTATCACAACAAATCTGGAACACGACATGCCTTAAAACACTATGAAAATTATTTGGAAAGCTGATATAAACCTAGGTTTCTGAGTTTCTCTGAATAAGATCCCATACAAATGTTAAACAAAATGATAACAAAAATAAAACCCATTCCTTGTTTAAAATTCTCACATGGGTCATATGTGAGTCTTTCCTTATTTCCAGGTTCTCAGGCTGTACTATGCATAGGAATCCCCCAATGTGCTTGTCCAAAATGCAACTTTCAAGGCCCTCCCCTCCTGAGATTTGGCTGCAGGGCATCCAACTCAGGGCCTGGAAATCTGCTGCTTCCAGTGCAGGTGGTGTGAGAACCACAGCCGAGTGACCCTGCTCTGCTTAGAGACCAGCACTTCCCAGGCCAGCTTTGGTACTGGTGCCTGAGACATGGTAAAGCACATAATGGAGACCACCGTGGGGACAATGTCTGTGGACACCTAGACAACTGGACACCAAAGGGACAGGACGGGTCTCGACCATGCCAAAGGAGCAAGTTTTCCTTTGGATGATTCCAATACATATACTAAAACCAGAAGATTCCAGTACATATACTAAAACCAAACTCCAGCCACACGACATCTGGGCTTCCTCTGAGTATTCAAGAGGACAACTGCTAATAATAACTCCCTGATTACTGAGCAGATGTAAGTGCAAGGCAGCCTGAGGAATCTGTGTGGGCATTACCATGTTCTTTTCTGGTCATAAAATCTAGTTGGTGTGCAATTACTCCAATGTGACACCTTCTATAAGCTAGAAATCATGTCTTCACTTTAAACATTGTAAATCAATAAAATTACATTGTAGCCATTGACAACACATACAATTTTGCCTGTTTGATGCCCCATTACTGCAATAGCACTCGCCTGGGTTTGGAAAGCAGTCCCTTCCCTCCCTAAGTGAGAATTAGAGGGGAGTTTCCCCCTCCTTGGTCTTCTTGCATCTAGGACATATTTATAGACTACAGAATAATGTCACATGAATTGCTCTCACAAATAGTCCTATCGGTGTCCATTCCTAGGCCAGATAGTGAAATTTCCAAGAGTTACATTTTTTCCCCCAATTAATTTTCTTGCCATTTTTACATTTAAAAGTGATGGAGTTGAGGACTGCATTCCTAAATTAAATGTGCCATGTTAAACACAATAGTGTATAAAACGTAACTTGTTAAAATTTTGCTCCTAAAAGTCTAAAATTTCTACAATAAGAAAACGAAGGAGAATATCTTCTATAGGATATTAGGAAGCCTGACACTATCCATTAGCCCCTCTGAGGTCCAGCCTACAGAGGACAACATATACACACTCAAGAATCACTTGCCCAATGCAGAATTGTATTCACGTTCTCGTAGGTGTCCCCAACCCTGCAAAGGCAGGGCTTCTGACTGGAGGATGCAGCACAGGAGAAACCCTGAGACAAAAAAATTTCTACTCCCTCTACCCCAATTAAAAACAGGTCAGTGGGCTTTGGAGGCATGATTCGGCCCTCTTCATGGAAATGGAAGCTGAAACAAAGAAAGAGCAGGCATCTCACTAGATCTTCAGCAGGCTCTGATCAGATCTGCTTACCACTTGGAGACAGATGATGCAAAGCAAGCCCCACTAAAGAGGCTGACATTAAAGGGAAGGAGCCTCGGGATGGGTTTATTGAATGTGATGAATGTGACAGTCTGCATAGGCTAGCTTAAGCTGCAGTAACAAACAATTTCAAAATCTCAGGCATTTTTTTCTTGATGATGCTGTATGTCAAACATGGGTTGGCAGGGGAGCTCTGCTCATCGTAGTCACTTAGAGACCCTGCTGAGAGAGGCTCCTTTTCTACATGTGCCTCCATGACCAGCAGCTGAAGGGCTCATGGCCGCAACTGAATATTCTGGCTGGGCAGTAACACATATCACTGTCCAATCCACTAGCCAAAATTTATCAGATGGCTCTTTCTCACTTCTAAGGGACAGAGAAGTACAATTCTCCCATGAGCCGGAAAACCATAGCACCAGGAATGTATGCTATGATAGGGAGTAACATTTTTAAATCACATTTTACTTTCTCTCCATGTGTTGACAGCTTGACTACTCGCACTTTAATTGCCTGTTTTCTTCTTCTTCCTCTAATGTCTTATGTTTATGGTCTTTACAAGCACTGAAAAGGGACTTCTATAAACATGTACACAAGAAGACAGCTGTCCCAAAAAGCAAAAAAAGAGAAAAAACAAAATAAAAAAACAAAACAGACAAACAAACAAAAAGAGAAGACAGCTGTCCTCTCTGTTACTCCCAGATCCTCTTCTGCCTGCTCTTTATCCATACTTTAGTATATATGTCCAAGAGACCAAGAAGCTATACCACAGGAAACGATGACTTTCAACACTCAGGCCATTCACGTGTAAATCTGGCCCAGTAAAAACTCATAATTCTTAACAATCAGATTAGCAATCCCTCCTCTCATGGGGACAAGTAAAGAAGCAGAGAAGAGAGTGCTCCAATACTTTTTCCGTGGGAATATATGCCCTTTTCCATGAAAACATGTGGAAGAAGTCTAAGGACACCACCTAATAATTTCATGCTTAGACTAGAGAAGCCTTCAAAATTCTGACATGAAACCTGGATGTCATGAAGCAAGATTTTAACTTCCATAAGGTAAAAGAAGCCTAAAATATGATAAAATAAAAATAACATATTGGAAGTATTTACTAAAAATATACAATATAATATATAATAATAAATAATATATAAAAATATAGTACCCATGATATAAAGAGTCCCTACAAATCAATAATAAAAACTAAGAATAAACACATAAGAACAATAAACTTATAAAAATATGACTAACCCCGTGGATAATTAAACACAATACCAATTATTTTGCCTATAAAATTAGAAAATTTTTAAAGATTGATAATATCAAGAAGTGGCCAGAGAATTGGTTAATGCACAAACTAGAACAAGGATTTGGTGAGCAATTTGGCAATATCAGTCCAACTTTAAATTTATATGTTTTTAAATATAATAACATTTTATTCTAGCTGTCTGTCCTACAGAATGACTTGCACAAATACATCAAGAGATATAAGCATGATACTTCTTATGGTATTTTTTGTGATATCAAAAATTGGAAAAAACATAAAAGTTTATCAGTGGAGATATCATTACGTCCATGCAATAGAAGATCACACACCGTAAAAAGAATCAGATGAGACCTATAAGTACTGACATGGAACACATCCAGCATTGCTAAGCAAAAGGCAATTACAGAATAGGATAGACAGTATGGGTCACTGGTGTGCTGGGAAAACAACTCTCATTTAAAAAGGAAGCTTTGATCGGTGATTGCTAATTTCCATGAGGTAAACAGTATCTCCATGGCTGCATTCAAGCTACCAACAGTTTAATAATCGACTTGCAAAATTCCACCGGCCATTATAGGGAAAATTTTCATTTTTAAAAAGTATGTGTGTGTAAGTATGTAAGTATGTGAGCATGTATGTGCATGTAGAGGCAAAAAATATCAGAAACGGTGTATAGAAACTGGAGCATAAACTTAGTTGGGACAAAACGCAAACTACCATTTGTACATTTCACACTTTGGTATTGTTTGAATTTGTTCCACTGAACATGTATTGCTTTAATAGCTTTCTTAAGTTAAGATGTAAGTATTTTATTACAAAAGTAATACATTAGTGCTATAGAAAACTTGCAAAATATAAAAAAGGATAAAGGAGAAAATATAAATTAATCCATTCTTCTGCTTCAGGGTAACCACTGTTGGTATTTTGGTGAATTTTTTTCCAGTGGTTTTTCCTAGGAAAACATAGCTTTGGGTATTCTCAAACAAGTTTAAGTTTTTGAGTACTTTTCTAACGGTCCAAAAATTTTTATTCCTTTTCTGATTATTCCCTTAGGAAATAATGTTTATTATATTAGAAGTGGCAATAATAATTGAATAAAGGTAAGATTATAAAATATATATTAAGCTGAAGAGGACTATATTTTATTAAAAGTAATTCAGGCTAATACTGTGAAACCAAATTTTAATTCTTAAATTTACTAAAAACATATACAGGGTTTTTCTGGCAGCAGACAAATGCTATTAATATATTTGTTATACATTTTTCTACATAAGCATTGTTTTACATGATGGTCCTGTCATGCTTGCAGCAGAAAAAAAAAAAAAAGACAGTGGAAGTTGACTGAGTTACTTCCAGATAAAGGAGTTGAAGGGAAAGAAGGATTCACAGATATGTCAGGAAGAAAAGAGATATTAAAGAGGAAGCAAGACTGTTAATGACTGGGAAGGATGATGCAATGTCCAGACTATTTATATATAAATAAATATCAAACTTAAGCAAGAGAATAAAGCAAGCCAGTGCAGACATTTAGGAAGTGATAAAAATCTTGTCAATACAGCTGCTGATAAAAGGCAGGTGAGGGAATTCAGCACAGCCTTCTTAAGCCCAGGATTTCAGACACCCGTGTTCACCGGGGATTTAAAGTCGCCGCGCAGAGCTCTGTACCTGAGCCAACACCTCCCCAAGTCAAACCGCAGTCAAACTTCCAGCTTCACAGTCTAATTTCCAAATGCATTCTTCACCTCACCTTGGCCCTGCTCAAACACCCGAAATGCAAATTTTTAGACATGTCTTTCATCAAATACTATATTCACAGGCATTTCAGGAGCAGAGTTTGGGACATTATCTGTGTTTCAAGCCAATTGCTTTACTTGGGACTACAAACCACCAACTGATGGCCCTTCACTCAACATGCCCCCACTGTCTTAAGTTAGTTAAGTAATTGATGGAGTTCAAATATCCATTGAACTAATTAGGATTACTTGGTATCACTGTTGTACTTTTCTTTTTCCAATTATGGAGAATGTCTACAGTGAGTGAGTAAAGAAAAATTAAGTCTCTTCTTAATTTCTTTGAATGCAATTAGTTGATGCATCCATAAAGGGGCTCATCTCTACTTCGAAAATGAAAGATGTCGATGTCAGAGGACATAGATGACAAAAAAAGTCATATTTCAATGGAAATTAGCTAATAAAATTTCTCAACTATCGATTCCTCTTCTTCTTTTAATAAATTGTAGAGAACAAAGTGAGTGTCCCAGAATCAAGGAAATTAAATGTGATGCCAGCGGTCTGTAGAATACAGGAGTAACCTCTTGTGTCTGCCCTTCCCAAACAGAACTTTCAACCGTAATAAAATAGCAAGGGAAATGCTGAGCAAATCAGATAGAGAGTAATGGGACAGCAGAACCAATAAACTGAAAATCAGTAGAGAAAGGGACACCCCAGAGGCCCTAATCTGAACTTGGGTCAATATTGTGAGACAATCGTCCAACAAAAGTTATGTGAAGTGAAACTGGCTTGAATGTATGCCCTTAATCCATGTATTTATATATCACTCTTTCCCAAGGAACTAAAAGCATTTTACAAGCGGTTTTGTTTTCCTCCCTTATTAGACACCCACAATTTCCTTTCCATTGTCTCCATGGTGACACTGCATTTTCTACCAACAGAGGAGGGATGAGGGTAAGAGGAAGCTCCCTATTTGCCAAGACAAATCAAGAAGATGCAAATAAGGGCCGCCCGAGCAGCGTTCTTTTCATTGGGCATACTCTACACCAGTCAAGATTTAGCTGCAGGATTGGAAGAGTTAAGAAAGCAGGGAAACCTAAATGCGTATAGACAAGGAAGTAAGGTTTTTAGGAATTTAGCGGTACGACTAAAAAAGTTTTTAAAGGGATCTACAAGAAAGAATAAACACAGTGCTTAATTCCATGGTTATAATAAAGCCAAGCAAAACTGAGAAGTGGGAAGACATTAGAGAGGTGAATTTTTGGTGTGTGACCTTTGTTATTGGTTAGCTTGTTTTAAACTAAAGTCTTTTGGGATTCAAACATGTTTACTCTTTGTACAATAAAGCTACAATTTTCTGTGAAAAAATGGAGGCCTCCTAATGCTCACAGTAGTATTCAAATTCCTTAAAAGCAGTCAATTATTTTTCCCCTAAAATGAATGCAAATTTTAATATTCAGAGGGACTTGATGACCCAAACAATGGGAAAGTACAGCATGAGAAAGAAGTGGACATGGCAGAAAAACGAGCTGTTTGCACACCTTCGTGGAATAAAGTCCTCCAGAGAATTCTTCTAAGTGGAAAGGAACAAAACAGTGCTGCAAATGAGAAGGACTCCAGGGCTGGGGATCCACTGCCTTCCTTAATCTTTGCTCAGTTAGCCGCAGCTTCTATTGTCAGACACGCATTCGTTCAACTGGTCCCTTCAGTAGGCTACACAGGAGAGTGAACAGTTCCAACAAGGGCCCCTTTCTCGAGACCATCAACATGAACCTACTATCTAACCGAATCATGGGAGATGCGTGGGGAACTGTTTATTGCCCATTTCTTCTTCACCTAATCTAATTTGGGGTGGTGAGGACATATTTTATTTACTCTTGGCCTTTGGAGTAAATAATCAGCGTGATGGGGAAAAGGATCTCTTCAGAGAGCATAGTCAATCAAAAGCTTTCCCTAGAACCAGACTTTTGAGAAAAATCAAGAAATGTTGGTCTGTGGCCACATGGAATGGGTACCTCCAAATAAAAATGAAAACGTGTAAGTGCAGAGTAAGATCCTGTACCTCTTTATTTGCCTGATACGTTGCTGGAGATGCACAGGAAAAGCAAACCTAACAGGAAAGTGGGAATTTTTTTTTTGAGAAATGCGCCACAATGCACATCTTCTCAAAAAAATGAAAGAAAAAGAAAAGATTAAGACTAAAGAGAAGGCAGTTCTTGTCTCTGAAATCAAAGAAAAGCCTGTTTGGGTCTTGGGTCTAAGACACTGTAAAACTTAACTCATGAGCAGTTCATCTGGATGGAAATATGAACTCCTGATGTTGTCAAGTTCTCTGAATCCCAGGGTTCTATTGAGTAAATGCTGGTTGCATAAGTTAGGACAGCCAAAGGGACACTTTAATGTATGTCTCAATTTTTCTGAGATCTCAAAAAAGAAAAAAAAATGAAGGCAGGGGGAGGGGATGAATGAGGTTACTTTTCGGGGTGGCACCTTCAGGCATGCTTTTGAGATTAAGGGTTTTTCCATTAACCCAGTATCCTCCTCTGAAGAGTGATTTTGTAGGAAGAAGCAACTCAGTGGCCATCTTTGTTCACCCTCCCCAAAGGCCTCAGGGCATTTAAACAGCAACTGACTCCCTCAAATCCATTTTTCAAATGAAGACTGTGTAAGAAAGATTTCGAAGTCACGATCAGTGACGGGGTACCCTTTCATTTTACCATGGACCCTGAAGTTAAAACACAAGAATTAAATGGATTAATAAATATAACATTGAATAGAAAAGTAAAAGAATAAGTCTAAGGAATAATAAATACAATAAATAGGAATGGAATGGCAAGTATAATGCAATAATAAATATAAGTAAATATCACATCATCTATGGCAAAATATAAAATGACGTATGTTGTAAGTTTATATGCAAAGTACATTTCCTTTTTTCCATCTACCAGTTATTCCTTCTTGGAATATAAAACAGGATTAAAAACAAACTTACACTACAGAAAATGTAAGCATCCTATTATTTTCATAAATAAGCTTATTCAGGAAAGTAAGAATCACAAGTACAAGTTTCAAAGTTCTCCCTTCCTCTCACTTCCAAAGGGCACATGTCTTACAGAATCACTGCTGAAACAAAGAAAAAAAATCACTGGCCCATAAATCAAATTTTGGACTTAGTATTATGTAGAATAAATATCGACGACCCACTTAAGAAAA